>JAOVYW010014754.1:0-43916 GCA_025775045.1 Hiodon tergisus | reverse complement strand
ACAAACATACACAGAAACATGCAAACACACACACACATACACACACACACACACAGAAACATGTAGACACCCACACACACACACAGAAACATGCAAACACACACACACACACACACACACACACACACAGAAACATACAGACACACACGCACGCACACGTGCACAAACATACACAGAAACATGCAAACACACACACACATACACACACACACACACAGAAACATGTAGACACCCACACATACACACAGAAACATGCAAACACACACACACACACACACAGCATCTGTTTGCCAGTGGAAAACTGACAGGGCGAGTCTAGCTGTCACTACCAAGTATCCTGATGGCCTGTCCAGTGACATTCAACATGAGCAGTGTCACCCTGCCACTTGAATGTGAATACGCAGTGGCTAAATCCAATTGAGCCTCCACAATGTCTGAAGTTATTTACAATCAGATTCGTTTTTGTATGGTCCAACTCAACCTCATTTTGTTTTGAGGTTTTGAAAACCCAGGTCAGCTAACACATAGACGCCGAGTCCTGAGTAACAAATTCACTCGCACCTATTCACAAAGTCTCGATTCCTCTGGATGGTCCACTTCTGGACGGCCAGAAACCTTTGCTTTAATCCAATAAGGTCTCCTGATCAGAAGACTCCATTCCCGTGCAGCATCAGAAGAATGTAGAGACTACAGAAGGCCGGCTTGGCACAGGCTCCGTTTGGGGTATCCCTCATCTCTGACCCTCCTTCATCTCGACTCCCTAAACACTTCGCTCGGCTGCTTCTGTTCACCTGGAGCGCATCTGCTTGGCTGTGATTCAGTCGTTTCTGGCAGCCGCACACCTCTTCCTCTCCCTCCCGACCAATCGATCGAGGCTCGCATCAGGTTTAAAATCTCGTTGCTGCAATCCCACGTCGGACCCCGCTTGGATTGCCGGTCTTTGTCTCTCATCAGGACCAGACAGTGAAGATTTATTGTAGCTTGGACTTGTAGGAGTTAGTCTGTTTTTCATGAGTGCGCATTATAATATGCTCAGATTAGGGCAGCATTGGTGGGTCTCTGGTTAGCGTCGATGGCTCTCAGCACCTGGGCTCCGGGTCACACTCGGAGATCGCAGTTGTTGGCACTGGACTCCCCTGGGTTCTCACAGTTTCCTGCCACTGTGCAAGACCACATGAGTCGGACTGTGACGTCGTGTGTGTGAGCGATTGCCTGTCTGTCTGTCTAGTGTCCGATGATGGACTGGCAAACAGTCCAGAGTGTGTCTGTCTGCTGGCTAGGGTCTGGCCCATCACTACCCATGTATTGGATAAGCGGTTACACACAATGAATGAAGTAATCATGGCAGAAAAAAATTAATCTACACTTCAAAGGAAAGAGTCCCGTGAATTCAACCATTTAACTTTCCCAAAAGTTCAACAGCTCTGGAATGATTCATTAACAGCCTCTTGTTTTTCAATGGTGCCGTTTGGTGTGTGAATCACTACGCAGGGTATCAGTAAAACACAACACTGAGACACAACTAAGCGTTCTAACGCAAAGGCCCGAAGATTGCCGAGACAGACGCAGGCGCAGACCGTCGACCCCCTGTACGTGCAGCAACGGCATAATCACAGGACGTGATTTCATCATAGTTACCCTTAAAGGGGCACCAAGACATCCAAGCACACCCCATCCGCCCTTTTAAACCGCGGCCTGAACGCTAGCATTTTACTGTAAGCAAGAACACAGTGTTTTTTTGGACGCTGTGCTTACTAAAGTCTTTATGATTAGCACTTATTTGTGTCCATGGGAGATATCATGAAAGATGTTCCATCTAGTATACTTAACAGCGAGTTGTGCAATCATCAGTGCGGTGGTATCTTAATAACAAAATAGCTTTTCATCCTGTGAAAATGTCCTGATCCTCGCACACTGCCTCTAGCCATCACCACAGGCCCCATCTATTCTTTTATCTACTGAGCGGTTGACCTGCTGTATTTAATGTGACGGAGGCCCCTGTGTAATCTCACTCCATCTCTTTTATTTGCTACCTTATCTGACCAAAATGATTTGGCCTGCTGGCACTGCAAGGTGCTGCAGAACTATATTTTCTCAAATGATTTACAGGAGATATATATATATATATATATATATTCAAGCAGCTTTTACCATATTTAAATTTAAGGGATTAATTTGGTGTAAAGCTAAAAGTCATCAATTAACAGTCATCATGTTGTCATCACCTACTGGTTAATCACTCTTGATACGGTCTTAGTCATAGGACTTTGTAGCTTGGTCTCATTTCATTTCATTCACAGACGTTTCATTTTTAGTGCGTCCCTCTGGATAAGAGCGTCTGCTAAATAAATGGAATGCAAACATAAATGTCTTTAATCCGATAATAGTTAATAAAACAAAATAAGGAAATCAATTATGAACCACTCCACAGAGAAACTAGATTTACACTATTGATTAGCTGTCACTCAGAGAGTTAAACGGAGCCACTGACTCTTTCCAGGCGGACGTTTGCATTCTTCCCGACCGCCACTTGGTACCTTAGACAGGTGCGTGACTAAAATGTTGGCACATTAAGGTATTTTTTTTCCGACTTTGAAGCTGCTAAAATTTCAGCTGTTGATGACATTCTCGCAGAACTGTTTTTGTCTGTTAAAGTTTTGTCCAGTGGGAAAAAAAAATTTTTTTATGATGTGCTCTGGCTACTATTATGGAAATTATTATGATTGGGTTAATCTGTCTTAATATACAAATGAAGTTACTAATGTTCTTCTGGAAAAGGCCACTGTTCCTCTGAAAATGTTTGATTAAATCATACATTAGCAACTTGACCATGAGCGAAGTTGTGAGAGCCTCAAGATAAGCTGTTCTTTTAAGTCTTGAATTATTTTGGCTCCTGTTTGTCTGAAGGTCAGAATCCCTATCTGGAGGAGAGGTTAAGCTGGCCTCTCTCTTCTGGGTGAGGGGGGATTTGGAAGGTTGCTGCAAAGGGTGTGGTGTACTTTTCCATTGAAAACGATTTCTATGACTGAGTTGTTCGTGTTTATAAGTGTGATGTGAATACAATGATCGGGGCTCTCACTCCTTAGGAGGGGGGAGACTCTAGTTTAGGCATTAAATCCGTGTTGAATAGATATTGAGTATTTACTGTACCAGTGTCTCACCGCAGCAAGAATTCTGCTTTTAAGAATAGCCACGACACTACCTAGCAATTAACATTAAACATGCTTTATATATATTACATATTACCCTAGCACTGAATTTTCTTTGGATTGTCACTAAACTGAATTTCGGTGTCGACTTCAATTATTGCTTTTCATTTGTATGCTTGCAATTTGGAGTATTTCATTATTAAGCAAAATTTATAAAATAAGTATTTGTAATAAAAGTCATTCCACATTTCCATAATAGGTCATTTGAGGAACAAGTCTGCTATCATTTGCAACCATACACAAACCAAATTTTTAAAAGCGGGTTCCTGGCTTTTGATGTTACTACCATAATTTGGTGGGCCACCAGTTTTCTGACTTTCTGAAAATGTATCACATATATATATTAGCAGTATTTTAAGCTAATAATCCTCCTGGTAGCTGCGTTTTCTTTTTTTTAAATCCTGCTTTGAGATTTAAAAAAGCTTTTCACTTCTTAGCCACTATGCAAATGACTGAAGATTTGGTTTCCCAATTAGAATTTCATTAAAAGTCTAACTGTTTCTCATGGTGTATCAAAATGAAAAATTCACAGCAAGTTCTGTCATGGTGATGCGAGTATCAGCCTAGCCAAAATAAAGGAAATGCTATTTTTTTATTTACTCAAATGGATTAAATATAATATGACTATAACAATACTCCTTATCGTAATTATTACTATTATTATCACTCACAGAGCACACCTATGGTGAATTCACGTATTATGTTTTATCAAACTTCAATCCAAAGATAAAACCAAAGACCTGGAGGTCCTGGAGATATTAGCTGGAGAATCTGGAGATATTAGCTGGAGGACCTGGAGATATTAGCTGGAGAATCTGGAGATATTAGCTGGAGGACCTGGAGATATTAGCAGGAGAATAGATACCAGCATTTTTGGTGGTTCCATACTTAGTGATTTTCACATTTTTAATTGCAGGCCTGATTACATTTTACTTATTATTTTTTGTGGTTGCACCTTTCCCTGTTGCACCAGTTCCCTTGTCTACTTTAAACTTTGTTATTTCGTTCAGGAATTATGCGTTTTTTTTTTTTTTTCATCCACCGTGATTTTATCAAATGGATGGATTCATCGATATCACTCTAAGCCCATATTTCAGCAATACAATTCTATATTTATTTATTTCTATCAAATAAAAAAACAAACAAGTATTCCTTATGACCCTTCAGGTCAACTGAAGATATTGTTCACAAAAATGTCTCTATTATAACCCAGCTGTGAGGTTATGTAATCTTGCATTGTTTACATGTGTTTCTGTCTTTATTTCTTTCTTTCTTTTTTTTTGTGTGGAACATTATCAGTTCAGCTTTTAAAAGCACTGAGCGCATTGAGAGCCAGAGCAGGGCTGCCCTCGGGCTTGTGCCGAGGAGATAAGTGGGCTTTGTGCAGCAGTGGAGATGCAGTAACACTCCCTGTAGAAATTAATGAAGTTAAACAGACTGCTTTTCATAAAGAGGCTTACACAACCGAAATTAAATCACACCTGGGACAAAGCGCAGGGATCAGTCGTCTGTAAAACTGCTCAAGATAACAGAAAAGGCATCGCGCAATAGCGATGGGTCATATTTTGTTTCCATCTGGGTAATGTAATGTGGTGAGCAGGGCTACAGTTCAATTGTATTTGCCCTGATACATTAAATTTGTATTGGATTTTCGGTTCTTGGCCGTTTCCTTGTTAAGCACATTCTGGCCCTGGGCCTTCACAATGTCCCACAATAACACCAGCTAAGCTCGGTGAGAAGGAATTATCTCCTTCCCAGATAAAACTGCTAGCCAAGTTATGTGCAACTCTTGCAACTTTTTCAAATGTGCCTTTGTTTTTCCATTTGAAGACATGCAAGAAGGAACAAAATTACTGATACAAAAACATACCGTAAAGCACCAACCCCCGAAAAACTCGGAAAATAACCAAGATTAGTGTTTCTATTTAAACATTTTTTATGAATAATCAAAACCCTGGTGTGAAGGGTCTCCTGTCTGCCAGAGATCATCACGCCAGTCACCTGGCTCCACTAGATGTTTTCTGTTCAACGACAGAAAGATTCATCCACTCCTCAACACCCAGTCTACCAGTCTGAGCATCTGGACCGTTTGAAATTCTCTGATAAGTTGTATTATGGCGTGGCTCGGAGTGTTACTAAACCTTCAGTAATCCTTAAATCTGATGTTCACCTTAGACCACCGTTGCAAAACCGAACAATGTCACAGGAACAAATTCATTGAAGTTACATTCTCACTTAGGGGCACAAATCAGCCACGCTCTTTGCATTCGCCTGAAGTCTTCATCGGAAATGTCATCGCCTCATAGCTGTCATTCTTACTCAGAACACATTTCATTTTTTCACGTTTTAGTGCACTACGGTATTGCTAAACTCAAATGTAACAAAGTGAAAGCACCATTATTCATCAGTCAACAGCAAAATCCGTCTTTTGAGAGGACCTGGCCATTTGAGCCCAGGAAGCCAGGGCCTGTGAGGTCTTCTGTGATATGGTTTGGGCTGCGGTCTTCAGCATGTGTTGTCTTCAGCATCGGGTTCTGTGGGGAAAAAGCTTAACATACAAAAGTGCTATACAAGCAGAAGTGTGGATATGCAGAAACATTTCACAGGATTTATTTTTCGTTTTACAGACACAAAGCGAATTTGAGACAGAACAAAACGGGCTTCTGTTAAGGGGTTAACCCAAATCATTTTTCAGCCTTTAATGCGCAAAATAAATGAAGAAAACTTTTTTTTAAAAATTTGCACAAATTCACTCTTTCTTCTGAAATTTATTTACTGATCAGAGTGCAGAGTTTGTGTGGCCTGTGTTTTCAGTTCAGTTGTTCTGTCAAGGCAAGCTTTGTATTTAACTTGCACTTTATTGCTTGGCTAAACCCAGAACGTGTTCATAGATGCAACACAAGCTCATTAATTAATCCATATACAGATTTATTTTTACCCATCTTAAACAGTACTTTTTGACTAATGTCACAAACAAGGACCATGTTGCTATTATTTTTTTTAAAGAAAAATGCATAGCCATGGAGAGACACTGTTTTATAATTAATGAATACTTAACAGTTGGCCGCGGGTACAACCAGGGACCTATTCTCGAGTAAAATGTTTGTCCGGCGTAGACGTAGGGTTTTGTGTATGCCAAGAATGAAATTACATTCTGTTTTCATGCCTCATTTGAAACGTGCCCTTTTTGCTTCTGTCTTTTATAATCCCAATCCCCTCCACTCATGAATATTGCATGCAATTGGAGTATGAAATATTAAGGCTGTATTATTCTGCCCTCTATGACTGAATCCTGCAAACACAAAAAAGAGCCTTTTTGAGATAATGCAATGCCTACATTTGGCATGAACAACAGCAGGGCTGGTTTAGGTTTTTTTTTTGTTGGTTTTATGACTGTGTTTAGACATTTTCCTGCAGGAGCTAAAAATGGTTAACAAAGACCACGCTAGCAATTATGTTACAGCGTTTTAGGCAGACTAAAGCCTTATTTAAATTAAATTACAGAGAAGGAACTGAAAAAAAAAAGCTGCATGTTCTGATATTTCAGATATTTCTCCATCCTCAAAAAAATATGAAAAAATGCTAAGCACGAGAGATAACATCCCACACCAGATCATTCATTCATTTACTTTCTGTAACGGCTCATCCACACCAGATCAATTAAACCTACACTGGGGGGGGGGGTCTTTGAAACATAGGTGATGTCACTTATCAATGTGTGGAGGGAGACGCGTCTTCTGAAAAACCTCAGTGAAGTCATTATATTTTACTCCCTGTAACCATCGGGCTGAGCCAAGTTCCTTAGGGTTGTTAAAAAGTGAGTTTCGGTTTCGGTCTTGACACATAATCATAAGCTTTGGCCCGTTTAGTTACAGCTCATCACGCAGGTGCTATTTTCACCCACGTGTCTAGGTAGAGAATCCTAAGCAGTCATGTGACGGCCCACCGTAGTGCTTCAGAGCTTTGAGTTCAGTGCATTCACGCTCACCATGGGGCCGTCTCCTGGCTATAATGACAGTGTGATCAGCGGTCTATTGTCTGCCTTTGTTTTGTACGCCATTGTTGTTAAGGGGAAAGAGATGTTTAGAGTTTCCAGTACTCAGTAGATGCTTGAGTAATGCATCTGTATTTGGCAGTCTGGGCTGTATCGGACTCAGTTTGTAAATGTTGGTGCGTGTGGTTCAGCTGTAAAACAGACGATTAAGAATGATGTGAGTAATTGGGATACATGTAATCACTGACACATTGACGATGACGTTTCTCCCAATTACTTTTTATTTATTGATTATATCGTGAGAAAAATGACAGCATTCTGGCGTCATTTAAAATATTTGCAAAATAAACTTTTGCTTTCCAACACTGATAATAACTTTCCAACACTGATTATATCAGTGATCCAATTTTAAAAGTCTGTCTCCAAATAAATTGCAATTATTGACACTGGAAAAATGTAATACTGACTTTTGAAACATTTGGATAAGGGATACAGCCCCAGTGCTAAGTAAAAATAAAATACTCAAAGGAAGTTTTATCTCGGCTTGCTTGTACGCTGTGATAAATGTATTAATAAATAAATTTTTCCATAAATGCCTATCTACTCCAGGTTGGTGATAACCCAGCAGACACAGGGAGTGAGACAGGGTACCCCCAGGACCAAATGCCAGTCTCTTACAGGAAAGGAGACCGACAGACAAGCAAACAAAATAAAGTTGACCGCCGTCAATTGTACCAATGTTAAGCCCCTTGCCATTGGACCATGGCATTAAACCCACAAAAATCCACTAAGAAATCGACCCCGGCCAGATTTTAACTCCAAGCGTTGGGACAATGCCCAAATTAACCGTTGACTCCCAGCGCTGCCGCGCTCCTGTAATTCAGCCATGCATTTAACGCGACACTATTTTCCCGTAAGAGATACGAGACCAGAGCACTCCCCATCAGCTTCCCATTCTGAAAGTAGACCGCAGCCCTGCTGTGTGAATAAACAAGCACGTTTTCCCATCATTAATTAATAAATGGCACAATCTACACTGAGCCCAGACAATGAAAATATTAATTATGCAAGATGGCCCGTACTGATAAGCTGATGGTTTTGGTAGTGAATAATTTACACGTTTGGAATTGTTTAGTCATCCTCCACAGGAATAGGGAACAAAGATGTCTTCACTTCCTGTCAGTAGTTTTACTTCTGAAGTACCTTTTTATTCAGTTACTGTTAAATCTTAATATCCAAATCGATGGATAAACTAGTACAAATAATAGTATGAAGGCACACACGTATTTATATTTTAAAATCTATTTTTATTTTATTTTAAAAATTTCTCCCTGTAACACTTAATAATAATTTAAACATGATTTGTTGTAATGGCCAAACACAGTATAAGTAACAGCTGCAATATACATGGAGAGATGCATTAAAAAGGTAATTAACGGTCCACCACGATGGGAATCCGTTCGGGACTCTCAGTCTTAAAGAAATACAAAAGGAGCCTTGGGCTACGTTAGAACTCCCCGTTTCCAAACGAAAAATGTGAGCCGTCGTGGTATTTACACGTTGACGTCTAGGAAGGTGACGGGGGAAGCAGAGCCAAAGATTAAATACGCCTTTGCTCCTCAGTTTATTCCATTTGCTCTCTGAAGGAGGCTGCTGGATCAATTTTCACACACAATGACCTCTGGTTATAGTTGTGGGCACGTCTGGCGTGGCACAAAGAAGTCAGAGAGTTCTTTTGTTGATCCAACAGTAGCCATTTCGGTGCTCACTCACCGCTTCTCTACAGCGTGCTGAGGCGTGACTTTAGGTAAAAACGGAAGATCCAGAGTTTTAGTGTAATCTTTGAAACCCGTTGGGTTTGCTCTGAATTATTTAGATTTATATCTGTTATATATCGCACCCGATATTTCAAAAATATAGACGGAATGTGAAATTTTAAACTTTATCAACAGACCATTATATATTATTGACATTGTTCCAAATAATTTTTGGCAACTTTACTTAAACAACTTCAGTAGACTGTGATAATCCTTTCACTTGGAAATAATAGCTAGAGTTCATAATTTCGGCACAAAATAGAAGTAGTTCAAATGAAAACCCTGCTACGACATAAAATCTTTTTCTTTTTTTAATTCCATAGAAATGCTATGCTTTTGTAATCATAGCAACAACAAAATATTTTTAACAGTTTGTAACAGATTATCAAATATCTATATTTAAAATTTAGTCATTTTTAAATAGTCATTTTACAGGTATTTCTGTATTCTTCAATTACTGTCAGTAAACAGTTTATTCCTTTCATGTAAACAGTTAATCAGCATTAATTCAATATAACTGAAAAAGTCCTTCAAGAGTTCTCATTATTCATCCACATGCAAGAGATGAAGGACTTTCTCGACAATAACGTTCTGAAAAATCATTTGGGAGAGGATTTATTTTCTGGTGAGTTTATTCTAACTAATCTGTTGAGCTGGTTGGCAGGTGGCTAGACCATTGTTGCTATGGGGTTGTGGACCTTTTCTCTGTTTTATTTTTAGTTTTTCCTGTTCATCTGTAAATATAGTTGGCATTAAATGGATTTTTAAAAAGTGAAGAGATTAAGGTAAGGTAGGATGTTGAAAGAAGTTTTTGCGTGTACTAATTCGGTAGGCTAATCTGATTAATTTTTACCTCTTAATGAATAAAGCTTTGGCTAAAATATGTAAAATACAGGAGCAAAACAAAATAAGAGCGGTAATCAGTTATAGCACTAAATAAAGAGCTATTTTCAGTACTGTGGGGGAGGGAGGAAAGTCAAAGACGATGTTAGGTGTATACAATATAAGGAGGGGAAGACTAGTCTGCGCCAAGGACATTTTAAGCACGAGAATGTGCCATCTGTTGCTGCTAACGCAAAGATAGCGTACGCTGGCACAGCGGTAATGGGCGAGGATGTGTTGGAGGAAAATACAGAAGTTTAAGATAAACAAATCGAGTCTATTCAAGGACAATTAAGAAATGGGTCAGAATATGCAAACCGTTTGCCGAGTTCTTTTCTCTGGGTAATTGCCAACTGAAGAACTCCCCGTGTATTGGGTGCAAGTCACTGAAATTCATTTGTATGAGAAAGGCTCGTCAACCGGCATTGTTTGCAAACTACTGAAAGGGAACAATGCACAATAAGTGCTAAACAGTGTCGTGCCCAATTTATCCTCGATGCTGTTTTGAAGTTACTTTTACATAAATCAGATAGCGGTTAAAACATAATATTGTAACACGGCCCAGGTTGTGAGGTGTGTGCTGTGGTGTGCAGGGTCATTGGAAACCCAACAAATGGAATGTAAGGGCAGTTTATTATCACTCTTTTTTGCTGAAACGATACTTTGATGCGATGTCTTTATAGTATATGCACACATTATATGTTGCCGCAATATTTTTAAACGATCAGCTTCCATATTGTCATCGTGTCTTGTATATAGCCCCCCAGATAGCAGCCCTGACTGAACAAACCAGCAAACTTTTATGCTGTGGCTGATTGCACCGTTGCCTCCAGCTGTACCAGTCAACCGGCTGAGGACCTTTTGGCAACTGACAGGCTGGCCGGTGTTAAAGTACCTGTCCAGTGATTGCACCAGTCTAATGAAAATCAATCCATCTGAAATGTGAGCCTTGTTTTTCGCATGCAGCTATTACCGCGCGGTCTTCGGAGCCAGGAACGGAAACCTGGGTTCCACAGGTATGTTTGGCTCATATTAAGGTTAAGTAGAAACATGGTTATGCATGGAATTGTATAGGATTGTTTATATAGTTGTCTGTTATTTGCGCAACTATATGGTTTAAAATAAATAACACTTTGTGCAAATCCTCTCTTTCTCTTCAGATAATTTGCGAAGGAATCTTTGGCCAAGTTTTTGCTACGTAAATAACGCTCACCGGGGAAACCGAACAGCATACCTTGGAATACCTCCTGGTAGAGCTAAATGCCAACAGCTCAAAGATAGAGGGGAAATTACAAGTATAACACAATAAAAACACACAAAATGCATCTATTGTCCAAAATATCCATCTAAAAGCATGCTTTAACTAATGTAATCAGTGGTGTGTCGTCAACCCCTTCTAACCCTTCTCAGAAGGGGTGAATACAAAATTGACACACTTGCCAAATGTCTTTTTCATATACAGTACGTTAAATCCTAAGGATTTCCCTCAGCTTTGTTACTTTTAAAGATATCAAATAGACAAAACTGCAGGAGCAATGAGACTTCATATTTCCAAATTGCTATAGAACACAAAGGCACACATTACCATAATCCAGTTATTTAGCAGCAGAAATTATTCTGTTTAAAAGTATTACTTCTTCCCAATTCCCAAATTTAGTAAAGTGACTGAATACAGAATGTCATACAAATTATATAAATGTACTTATTTTCCATGATGATAAAAACTGAATCAGTTATCATTTTCTTTGAGGCTTCTTCTAATGAAACTAAAACTCAAATAGAGCAATATTCTCTCTTTTTTATAGCCCTCCGCTGTTGCCTAGACTTTTCTTGAGCAGAACGCTAGCAGCAAGTCCAACCTCATCAATCAACCGCCTGTAACACCCAGCCAATCTGCACACATGTAAACACACCTCCACGCCTCTGTCAGAGGCCGTCGTGCATCTGCTGCTGACCCCACCCCCGCTGGCTACTTCTCCTGACCGTGCCCAACATCCTCCTGACCTCTCTCTTGGATCGATACCACCTTCTTCACTTTCCCCGTACCCACTGCCTGTGAGAGAGTGCCATCTCACACTTCCTTTGACTCCGCTGGTGTCCAGAGCTACTCTCCTTCTGCTCAACAATGTTTTAAGCAATTTCTGGCCAAAAAAAATTAATAAAAAAAGGCTCACATTGAACTCTCTCTCTCTACATTTATTTTTTAGAATTGTAATTCCATCTGGTTGACTTTAAAGTGAAGCTGCCAGCCATAGGTTATGATCTGCCTCCACATAATAACATGCGTGATTATGTTTAGGCTGCAGTACAAAACAATTTGGACAGAGCCGCAAGTTCGTTTCCCTGTTGACACTGTTGGTTTAGGGCAGTCCTTCCCGACCCCGTTCCTGGCAACAAACCCTGTCGGCTGGTGTTCGTTCCAACAGAGCGCCTCAAATGCTTAATTGAACCCTTGGTTGAACTAATAAAGAGATTAACAGCATTACCCCATTATTTCCAAGCTCTCCATTCGTTGATCGGTTGGTTAAGGGTTCAATTAAGCAACGGAGCGCTCTGTTGGAACGAAATCCAAGAGAGACGCTGGCTTAGAGAGCAGTGCCTGAGAAACACGTTTTAAACTGCATGAAAGACGAAAAAGATAGAAATCAATAAAGCCATCTAAGACTTAAACACAACGACTTAAATACTCAGTACGCCAATGCTCTGGAGCCAGGATATTTTTACTGCAAGAAAGACTGTTTGACATAAAGCATGCATATATTTACTTATCTGAAGATTTTTCACGGCAGCAGAATTACCTCTGGGGGGAGGAAACCGACGCTTTCAGGTTTATCTGAGACCTGTCAGAAACAACTTTATTCTCCACAGCTTCTTTTCCTAGCCTGTGATAAAGCCCACCTCTTGCATTTAGATGAAATTTACGGGGGGAAAAAAAAAGTTTCCTCCGTTTCTGAGCAAACTTAATAGTAGATAAACAATGCAGCTGTGTTTGACATTGGGAGAGTAAATTGTCCTGTACCCTGAAATTAATGCATTGACAGATTAGCCCATGCTAAACCTTCATTAGCGGAATAAACACTTGCCTGTTCGGTATGTTCTGTTGCTAGAAGTTTCACCATGATGCCAATTGCCTTCCCCCTCCCCCACCCACCATGCCGTGCACCTGCTTTGCAATTCTTCCCACAGAATCATCCGAGATGCTTTGAGGTTCAAGGGAGTGTTAATTAAAACTCGTTGAGGGCTACCATCCTTTGATCTTGATGAAGTCTTCACGTGAGACGCGAGGCTAGACAAGGGACGCAAGGTCCCATGAAATTGGGCCTCAACCGAAATCTTGTCAAAGTGACAGGAGAGGTAGTGCTCCCCTAACACAGGCGAGTGGGTGATATTAATCTCTTGGCATTTTCTCAGCTACCTGGTTGTGTTTGCTCCCTCAGCCGTGCTGCAGCGTGATTAAAGGGCCTTGATTGTTTAGTTAAAGCCCCGTGGCATTATTATGCACGCAGGCAAAATTTGAAGAGATACACTGTCCTGCACTGCTTGAATTCCTTTCCGGAAATATCATATAAACGACTTCTGTGTTTCAGTGCAAAAAGTTTTTATCATATTGGATTTAAGCTACCGCCAACGTACAATAGAAATAGCTCTGGTACCACCTTGGCTTTTTGTAAAAATAATTTAGGGCAGTTTGCTGATCAAAGTTTCCGAAAGCTGATCAGCTGGATTAACCGTGCAGGTTAGTTCAGCTCAGCTCAGGGAGAGAATAGCATTTTAGCCTGACACTAGGCTATATAGAAGGGAAAGATTCACTCATTGTTCACTCACGTCAACACGTCAAGATTCTGAAGTGTCTGGGATTCCTGTGCTCAAAGGCACCAGCATTCGGCTGGCAGGAGAATACGGCCATTGTATAATATTTCATTGTTAATTAACAGATAGAAGTTTTAAGCCTCTTAGCTCAGATAAAATGGTTTATATGTTTGTATCCCTGCACATAGAAAAGCATTAGGAAAGACAAACCGAGGCAAGAGAATCACTTCTTCCAGATTCTGTGCCGTTACAGGGGTTCACTAAAGTTTTCCTTTTCTCTACCCAGCATAACTACTTGTCTTCCGTCTCTCTCTGTACCGAGTAGCATTTTGGGTATTTTTTCACACCAAAGGTAAAATGTGTCAGTCGTCTTCTTAGCTTTCCGCAGCACGACGCTGCAACCATGAAAACACATTTAACTCGGTTACAAGGTTTAATCAGTTGAGGTATGTTTTGAAAGATTCGAAAACAAACCTCAATTACTTTTCTTAAGTCACAAGTCTGGAAGAAAACAAAAAAATAAAATAAGGTCTTATTCATTAAATGGTCTTTTGAAGACTGAATCAAGGCATTTTGCACCCTAAATTTTATTCAGTTATTTATTTTGTTTATTTCCATTATACTTTAATGCCGTGTCCCTATGTGAACAGAAGTGTAAATATAAACTTATATTTCAGCTCTGTTTCATTTAAAACAATTGTAATTTTTATGACGGGCAGTGGAGGGGATGAGAAAACACTGAATTAGAATGGAACAGATAAGTTAAAATTGCATTCTAATTGACCGGATTCAAAGGATTTTATCATTTGGAAACTAAGGCCGTTTGCGTCAGTTTCCCTCGATGATGGTCAACAGTTTGTGGGGGAACTGCATCGCTGAAACAAGGATCATCAGATCAGTGAAAATCCAATCAAAACAAAAGTGCCTCCATCCAAAGTGTTGGACCGGTTCCCTGCCACTTTTGGCTGCTGTGATACATTCATGTAACAATGCAGGTTACTGCTCTACAACGATTTTGGAGAATACCATGCAAAGGAGACAAAATTGGGGGAAATGTGCACTAATTTACAGAATGGGGGAAAGACGGCATCAGCTACCTTAACAGACAGCTCTTAAGTGAATAGACAGGCATTTAATAAGAAAATTGAATATGTTTAATTTGGAACAGATTATACTTCTTAAATGATTATACTTATAATCTGTAACCCTTTGAGTGCACATATACTTATGCAAGATATTCAATAAAAAAAATTAATTCTTTTGTAGTTCAAGGTTTTCCATAGATGGTCATCTCCCTTTGAAAATTTCTGCATTTTCAATTTGCGTTAGTATGCCTTATTACGCTTGACCATGCACATTTATAAACGATCAGCCTGATAAAATCGACTGAGATTTTCTTTGTATTTAATATTTAAACTTGCAGTCCTGAAATCACTTCCACGTTATTAAAGGGCTTACTATTTTTCAAACCTGGTTATTTTATTTTACTGATATTCTGGCAAAAATGTATATTTACATTTATATTTCCCCCTGGGGGAAACGGCTGTCTTACTTTCTTACTGGGATCCGAAGAATATTTTAATTAATGTCATGAAGAGTTAAATCACCGGGTAAAAAGTTTTGTAGCGACCAAAAAAAGGGGGTTTAGCCAAACTTGCACTATTGTAAAATGTTATTGTTTTCTATGTATCTAATTCAGGTGGCCCGACCTCTTAATTTATCACATCAGCTGGGGCCAGGGGTGAGACTGGCTTACGTGGTACCGACGTGGATACAATGGGCCCCGGGTGAATAAACCTTGATCAAGGGGCTCAGTGCCCTCTCCTCTGAGAAGTGCAGTTGAAAGTCAATAGGGGGTCCAAAAAAAATAAGAAGTAGGTGTTTTTTCCCGCAAAGAAAGATAGTTTGGACAGAAGTCTATTTATCAGATGAAAGCAAGTCTTTTCTAAACCAATAGCCTTGCTTCCTATTAGACATTCCGGATCTGTCAACAGAGAAGAAGAAAAAATTAAATAAAAACTAACACTGAGATTACAGGGCTTCTGTTGAGAGAAGGATGGTAATTACATCCAGAGAAAAGACAGCCTTTGATGAAATATAAACAAACAGTAAGTTAGAAATCCATTATGTAAAACTCCCTCTCTCTCGTTTTCTCTCTCAGTAGTTACACACAATAAGACGTAAACACTGATGAAGCCCTGAGTAAAAGTTAAAATCCGTATTTAGATAATGACACGTAATGGGTAAGCATTTTTTAGCCACCATTTCGTTTATTTATCACGTACTGTTTGTGACTGAGGAATATCTTTGTCACGATTGTACCACATCCCAGAGAGCACAGAACATTACTGCTTTGGCTAATATTTACTTTCTGTCCCCTGAAATACGCAACGCTGCAAACGTCACAGAGAAATCCCTAATTTTCTCTCTCCACAGAGAACACAAGCAAATCTCAAGATCAAAGCCTGTCTCGTAACGTCTTTCATTATTACCCCTCTCGCCTTCAGATGTGTTTAATTCTCATTCCCTCGTCACCCGCGTTTGAAACAGTTCCCTGATCATTTTACAGGGGATGAAAATCAAGGTTCTGAATTAACACAAGCTAAGAGTATGCAAAAGAAAAATGTTGAATCTAAAAGACATGAGTATCTTGCACAGTGAGAATTAATGGGTGTCTTTCAAGTCTGGTGTTAGTTGTCGAAACGTCTGTCAGTGCAATCCAGAGAGCCCCTATCCTTGTGAATTTATTAAGCATTTTTTCTGGTGGGTAGCTGCCGGGGTTTATTTTTTTTAAATTGTTTTTTTCTTTTTTTACATACTTTATTAAGAACTCATTAAATTAGCGTTTTTTTATTTTTTTAAATGTGGAAGGAAAGTCTTTTCAGGCCTGCGTTTTTGGTTTTTGATGTTAGCTTCACACGTCTGTTTCACAATTAGTGCAGTTGGACAGCTGCCAAGAACACTCACACAAACAAACAGGATTCATTGTGAGTTACCAGCAAAGTTTAAATATCAATACGTCAATAAGGAAACTAATTATCTTTTAGACCTCGTTTGTCACTCTCACTCTCCTGTCAAAATTTTTAATTCAAGGTTAATTTTGATCTTGAAGTTGAAAAGGAAGAAGGCTGACACAGAAAAACAAACAAACATATTGTAAGGTTTCTGTTGATCAAATAAACAGACTAATGTGCAGCGTTCCTGATAAGTATTTGTCCATGGCCATCCAAGCTGCAGCTGGTGTATAAAAGAACTGTACTCTAGCTGGAGACGTATTTTGGCCGCTAGTTAATGTACGTGCTTAAAAATGGTGTTACGGGAGGAGGCTAGCGAAGGGAAGCCTGCCTACTGGTGTCCTTTTCAAAATGGCTGTCAAAATAACAGCTCAGTGAAATGGATGTGGTTGGAGGGATTCGCGTGGATGTAAATGTGTAAGTACTACAAATGGCTCCGCCAACCACTTGTCGTTGACATACATTTATTTTTCATGCTCTTCCCCTCAAAAATGTGCGATCCTGGGCTATAGTAATTTATTTATTAGCCAGGAGTCGTATGGCAGGACAGGGGAGGGCGAAGGAAAGTGACCCATAAGAGGAGAGTGAAAATGGGACCTTCCCTCCAAACATTGTGGACTTAACCCATGACTGGTACATGGCAGAAAACCTTGACTGGATAATGAGATGTTGTGGTTTGTGATACCTTTATGTAATTCCCCTGGGTTACGACCTGGCAGAATTCCAGAACATTATTTTTGGAGCTCTCTCTCTCTCTCTCTCTCTCTCTCTCTCCCTCTCCCTCTCCCTCTCTCTCTCTCTCTCTCTCTCTCTCTCTCTCTCTCTCTCTCTCTCTCTCTGAATGGCTTATTATTTCTCCAGGGAATGTTGGAGGAAATAATTAAGGTGATAGATTAGAAAAGCCCTCCTTGATCCCCACTGACGCTTTTTGTTTAGCAGTTCCTGCTATCCACGCTCCAGGTAAGTGCGGGTGAAAAATGGAAGGTGCTTTCTGGAACCGCGGACTCATTTTGGATGGGTTCACATTTGTTCCCTGGCCATCAGGATTATCCTCCTCAGCATAGGTTCTCGTTTCTATTCTCATAAATTCTGTCGAGAATGTTCATCCACCCCAGAAGAACGGGATGCCCCCAGCAACACCACATGCCTCCCAGAAGTGATTAATTGCTCTCTTTTGAAAATTTTATTTTTTTTCTCCAGCTCAGTGTCATAGCCCAGTTATAAACTGATGTCTGCTGATGGCTTAATTCCAGTCCATTGTTGTCATTATCTTCATTTGGCTTCAATGTGGTCTTCCTTCGGTGTTATTTCGCCAATGGTAATATCTTAATCTACCCAATTAAATAATTTGCTGTGAACGGCTTCTTCTAGCAGGAATAATTCAACATGGGCCTGAATTTCTTTTTTTGCCCCGCCTTGTTGATATATAACCCTGACAAATACAGTCTTTTCTGGAGCCAAAATGGCAACAACTCTCTATTAGGTAGATTCACTTAATAATGTGGCCACACATTGAATGTGAATGGTCTGCTTGCTCATTTCCTTGTTCCCGTGCCATTTTCTGTCTGTCCCTCAGCAAATGTGCTGTTCTGTCGATTACACTCCCCCGATTGCAACTCACTAATACTGAGTTTCATTTGTGGACCCAATGTTAGGGTTAGAGAGGCTTAATATTGCACCACCAATCCTTTCCCCCACCTCATGTGACCCTGTACCGTGCTGCTTCATTGGGTATTCTGACCACACATATGTTATTGAAGACTTATCACTTAAAGACTGTGGGTAGAAATATTTAATGAGCAAATGAGGCAAGCGTGACGGGGAAACTAAATAGATTTTGTTAAAGCGCAGCAAAGCTAATTGAGCCTGAGCTTGCTACAGTGAGCGAGTCGATCCCACAAGTCAAGTCAATCCTACGAGTCAAGGCAAGAGTTCAGATGACCTGGTGACTCCCATTGATGAGCTAACCCTGCCCCTTTTTAAAGAGTCATGCCTAGTGTTTGGTGGTTCTAAGAAACCAGGTTAAGGAACCCAGGTTCCATGCAGTCAGGTGCCTACACAGAAACATTGTGGGCAAGACGCACTTCAGTCAAACTTTTTTTTGTTTAGCAGCTGCTAGGTTTCAAGAGTAAACCACATTAATAAATAAATGAATACTATTAGCACTATTTTTCCACATAACAAACATGAGGCTGGACTGTATAAACTAAACAGATAAGTTAAACATTACTTGCAGTTCACATAAAACACTAAAAAAGCAATCATTACTTTTTATTACTTTAATCATTATTAGCACTGTTAGTTTTATTTAGTGGAACCATACTTAGCAGTATTGTTTAATGTATGGCCGGCCATTCATCATTTCCAGGGATATGAACAGCCTTGGAAGCTAATGGCTGGAATGGACCTAATTGCTGCATTTATAGCACAGGGGGTAGTTATAGGAATAGGATAAATGGTAAATGATGATTTTAAAAAGCCTGCAGAAACAGGTTTGGAATCGTCATGGACACTGCTTGGAATGGGGTTACTAGAGTATACTTCTATCATCTTTGATGCCTCTTCGACTCATTACAAACACAACATTCGGGATTTTGGAGTGTTGACTGGTGGTAAACGAGTCGTTACAAAACGTCGCACTCGTTCGTCAGAGAAAAGGATAAGTTATGTTACATTAATAGAATAAAGCCGATATACTTCTTTTCATAATATACTTTGGTGATTGCTTTTGATTCAAACTGACGTGCTCATTAACAGGTAGGTCAGACGACACGAACATTTAATTCCCTTGTATATCAAAACTGTGAGTCAGAGCACGGAACGTCTCCAAGTGAACAGAGCGAGTTTATTCTAAAAACGGCTTAATGACACGCCGGAAGAAAATCTTCCACTCGAGATATGCAGCGGGTCGGTAAACCAGAGGGGGAGGCGTGGCAACCTCTTTAAAGACCTTTAGTTCCGTGACAATCAAGAGAATTTCTGCTGCTGCGCCCTGTTAAACAATTGTCTTCAATATACTGTATTGTGAAAAGTCCGTGTTTGTGTGTGTTGTATCGACTTAAGTATTACTTACCTTCTTCGAGTTTTCAAACAGCTGGACAGGGGCTATCACGGGGCAACCAACAGCTTGCGATCTACAGAGATAAACGCCAGTCCAACTGCCTGCATTTTTATTTGTATCGAAATTACCCGTGTGTTATCAGAGACGGGTCGGGGGGACAGTGTCCATATATCATTTTATAACCCATGAAATTGTAATTCTTATTCTAAGAATATACTATAATATAATATATAATATATCTGACAGCCACATTTGTCGGCACAATATATGTCTGTGTATTTATTTATTATTTTCCAATTAATCAATGAGAAGCTGGAAGAACCCATTGCATTAACCTGCCCCGGAGTGCCCTGGAGTGGGTAAATCAAGGTTGTCATACTGAGAGTACTCAAATGATTCTGCCGTCACACTAAATCAAAACAGGTTAGCTTTGTTCCTACCTTTGCATAAACTTCCACCGGTGTCCTGCAGGGACTGTGTCTGCGCAGGTTGTTCGGTTTTGTAACTGTATGAATGGCAGTTCCACTGACAAGTACATCACACACACTGTGTTGTTGTGGAGCATTTATCTGCCTTCACCAAGCACGTCTTTTCCTTTGTGATTAACCCAGAACTCTTGTGAACCCACTATGACAATCACAAATGATGATGGTGTTTGGAAAACACATTGGAATTAAGATGAGGGCTGTCATTGTGATCTAGCGATGCTTGAATTTTACACAATTGTTTTAGAAAACGGCGCCAGCCATGGTTTTTATACTGTCTCATCAAGATGATATTACTTGTAAATTGAATTATTCCATTGCATAGACAAATTGGTCACAGTTTGGTCTGCATATCCAGCTTAATGCAACATCCTCTCTGTCTGCAGACCATTTTGTCTATTGATGCTTCTCAAGTGCAGCAGTACAATGTTTGAGAAAGGAAACTGGGAAAAAAGAAGCTATGTTTTCGAAGCTTGGGGCTAACAGGACATACATGGACAGTATGGCCAAACAACAGCACTTACAATGACAGGTGGGCTGACAACAGCACTTACAATGACAGGTGGGTAACAGCACTTACAATGACAGGTTGGTAACAGCACTTACAATGACAGGTGGGTGACAACAGCACTTACAATGACAGGTGGGTAACAGCACTTACAATGACAGGTGGGCTGACAACAGCACTTACAATGACAGGTGGGCTAACAGCGGCTCTGTTATGACCAAATTTCCACAGCACCGATACAGTTTTTATAAGTGTATAGAAAGCTTTTAAGAACACATGCAAGGCAGCTTTGAGAGGCATTCTTGAATGCCCTGTCTGGCCTGCCCAGTGGTGAACCCCTCTTCAAGTTCTATCGCCAATTCGCAAAACAGTGTTCAGGAAAGCCAGCCATGGACACTGTGACACTTGATTTTATTCCCTTTCAGCTGTGTGCCGGAGCAAAATGTAATCTCTGTATTGATGAAATGGGAAGGTGCGGCCACATCATGCGTGGTCTGAAACGCTGTGATCACTGAAGCAGGGGGCACTGTGTGCATCGGTGCAGCGTCACAACATGGGAAATGTGGCCAAAAGCTTTCTGCGAGCCGATTGAACCGGGCAATTAAAGAGCCTAACAATAGCCCACTGAATGCACATTGTCCTCGTTCTCATCACAGCGTGTCTTCTATTAATTCACTTTTGAAATGCTTTCTATGGCGTGGGGATTGCAGTTACTATCCCCCCCCCCCCGTGCAGGCGGTGCTGTAATTAGTCTCCACTTTGCCTCAACTCTGAAGCCCCCCCACCGCGAAGGGAAATCACTTTTAGAGAATGACTTACTAGTGGTGGACAAACGCGCTGCAGATCTGTGGACGCAGATGTGTGTAGACCGCTGCAATGGAACGACGTGATGCATTGCATTCTAAAATGGCCAATTAGGGAAAGCTCAGACAGAGAGATGAGAAAAGAAACCCCTCGATCCCTATCTCTGTAACTGTGAAATAAAGACGCACAAACGCAACAAAATGTGATTCCTTGGTCATATCAATTTTTACAGGTCACCGAAAAATGATAAGTCTAGAGCGACTGCCGGAATACAGGCCTGAGACGTTAGGTGATCGATTAAAGCACTACGGTCTGCATTGTCAGTAAAATTTACCTTTACCCTTTTGTTTCCAGTACTCCGGTACTAGATTGCCTGAACTTGAGCCTAACCTCTGCGAAGACTGGTTCAGAACTAAAAAAAAACATCTACTCAGTGGAAAGCTAAAGCAGGGTTGTAGGCTGGCTAATCAAACCCAATCCCCCCATCAATGGGCCCACATCGTTTGTAAAAACCCAACGCATTCCGGTAAGTACAAGGACTCAGTAAGTGCCATCCCCGTAATTGCAGATCTTAAATATTAGCTGGCTGTGCATAATTGGCAATTGCTGTGTACAATTGCATCAATTCTTGTGATGTACCTCCATACCATTACAATTTAATGCTACAGCAATTGTTTTGCCGGCTGTAATTTTCTATAAATTGCCTTTGATATATTGGCAATTCCACGAAATGGTTTTGAATGGTCCCAGCTGCAAAGGGTGGCAACAGAAATTTGCAATAAACCGGTGATTAGAAATTACATTTTGTTTAGTATCGATAGCAGTTCGGGACTACAGTAATCGTTTTTGTGCACAAAAAAAGTGTCTGGCTCAGGGACAAGATCCCCAATGTTCATTATGGATGGATTGTGACGTGCAAAAAAAAAAAGTTTAACCAGAGCAGTGCATCCAAATTTACTGTAATTGGGGGATAATATGTCCTATTAAAAAACTAAATTAATCTCTAAAGAGGCGTCTGCCATGGGCCTGAGTAAATTATGGCGAAGATGCAACAACCAACGCTTTGTCCATTAACCAAAGGGTTCCCACGTCGTGTCTCCGACACCTCTATTGAAGCACAGGTGTTTTGGCAGATGCCTCTGATTAAATTGGCAATCCTTTTCACTCTCTTTGGCCTTCATTTTACTTTCCTCTTGCATAAACTCTACAGCATACCTTGATGGGAAAGTTCTGAGAAGGTCTGTTGCTTCAGTACCACGAGAAGCCTGTTCTCTTTTCCTACTGTGCCCTGCCTGTTGTGACACTGCTGAAATCACTGCTGAGAAATTCAGATGGATACACTAACTTCATGGAATAGTGACTACACAAGATCATATACACCGATCAGCCATAACATTATGACCACTTGCCTAATACTGTGTAGATCGCCCTCAGCAGAACATTGCTGGCTTGCCTTCTTCCCATAGTGCATCCTGGTGCCATGTGTTCTACAGGTAAGCAACGCACACGCACCCGGCCATCCACGTGATTTAAAAGAAACCGTGATTCATCAGACCAGGCCATCTTCTTCCATTGCTCTGTGGTCCAGTTCTAATGCTCATGTGCCCATTGTAAGCGCTTTCGGCAGTGGCCAGGGGTCAGCATGGGCAACCAGGCTGGTCTGCGGCTACGCAGCCCCAAACGCAACAAACTGCGATGCGCTGTGTGGTCTGACACCTTTCTATCAGAACCAGCATTAACTTTTTCAGCAATTTGAGCTACAGTAGCTCGTCTGTTGGATCGGACCACAAGGGCCAGCCTTCGCTCCCCACATGAATCAATGAGCCTTGGCCGCCCATGACCCTGTCGCCGGTTCACCGCTTTTCCTGCCTTGGACCACTTTTGATAGGTACTGACCACTGCAGACTGGGAACACCCCACAAGAGCTGCAGTTTTGGAGATGCTCTGACCCAGTTGTCTAGCCATCACAATTTGGCACATGTCAAAGTCACTCAGACCCTTACGCTTGCCCATTTTTCCTGCTTCTAACACATCAACTTTGAGGACAAAATGTTCACTTGCTGCCTAATATATCCCACCCACTGACAGGTGCCATGATAACGAGATTTTCCGTGTTATTCACTTCACCTGTCAGTGGTCATAATGTCATGGCTGATCGGTGTATGTTCTTGCTGAACAACTAGAATGGCAGGGCTGTGTCAAGACCCTTTGAGGGTTGTGTGCTCAAATTCCCCATTGAAAGGCATTCTACATTTTACAAATGTAACTATTAACGTTGGTTTATTTATATTCTGTCATTTACATACCGTAAGTTATTTGTGTAAATACAGTTTGTACTTTTAAGACAATAAGCCGCAACTAATGCTTTAACACAATGAAAAAGAGATAGAGGCATGTAAAATGTTGCCCATGCATCTAATATTTCCCTCCCCAAACTCTAAGCTTACTTCAGTGTATCAAAGCTCTATTTCACATTTTAATGAGGTTTGTTTCATATTCCCGCTGAGACAGAATTTGTTGTCTGCGTTAAGGAGACAAGTGTAATTTGGGTATCTCAGTTTCCTCCCCTGATCAATGCCCTCCCATGCTGACTCCGTATAAACCTGCACACCTCTGCAACAAAGCCCTACCTTTAGTTTATCAAGGCCCACTCTCAGGACGCCCACCCTTTCCCTGAGGAGAGCCTTTTCATTCAGGGACAAGCCAGTCAGGAACGTTCGATGGAAAGTAGTGTGCTTTAAACAAATGCAGCACGTCGCTTTTCTGAAATGGGCGATGCGTTGTTAAGCTTCTCCACCTGATTTGGGAGGGGGGTGGGCTTACAGAAGGTGGTTTTCGACTTTCCGCTAGAAAATATTTACTAACATTGAGCATGGCAGCGAACATAAAGACCTTTTCATTGTGTTTGAGGATCTTGGATTGGGGGGCACTCATCGCTCCTTCTCAACGATAACTTTGGCCTTGATCTGTTCTCAGATTTTGCACTCCTTTCAAGATGAGACAGCGCAGTGTTTTCCGGCTCTTTATCGGTATTCGACTCCGCATCACACAGCTAAACTAAACGTTTATTGTTTCCACTCCCCGCACACAACAAACGGCAGAAAAAACCTTCTCGGCGTGACAGATGTCTGTCGTGTCATCACGCGGAGCTGAGAGCATTTTTCAATCTCACGTGTTGTGGACTCTTCTCACCCGAGTGTCTGACGCTTCTATGTTGTCCTGTGATCTGAGTCAGCGAAGAGCTACGCGTGCTCTTGCCAGAGGCGCTTTCATCACAGTGACAGAATCCGCAAGCGTTCTCCGGTCATTCACAGCGAACGGGTGGACAACTCTGCGTCCCCGGTTTGAACTCTTGTCAGACACCTCGGGAAGTCGTCCCTGGTATAAAGTAATGTCAGTCAGTCCAACCAGGAGCCTCCGGTGCATCCTCAGCCCCTGGCCTCTGGCTCTTTTGCCTCAACCTCCGCCATTTTCTGGAGCTTTGACTGATGTCCTGTTTTGGAAACCCTCAACTTGCTTGCTTGTCGCGCGTATCTCTAAACTGTTTTGTAGTTTTGTTGTTTTTTTCCCCCCGCCCACTTCACCCACCACAGACCCCCATGCAGACCTGGAGGTACGGTTTTCAACCCTCAGCTGTTCTCATACCGCTGCCTCAGGAATAACTGCCCATGCCTACGATCTACGGGAAAGTTCTGCGCGTTTCAACCAGTGCATCTCCGTTTGTTTTGTTGGTTTTATTGCGGTCTGTAATAACCTTCTGAACTCCTGGCTTGAGTTTGTGCTGCTTCCAATCCACGGCATACTCTGGTGAATTCCACCTTCCCAAATCCCCAGATCCCCGGGGAGAATATCCTCCTCCTTCTCAATATCTACGGTTTCCTGTGTTCCCGTCTCCTCCCCCAAGGTTGTGTGACTCACATTTCTATTTCCCCCCCCCCCCGGCCTGGCTTTATCCAGGAGGATTAAGGGGTTTTTGGGCCATTGGCCTGTGAACTGTGAAATTTTATATTTCATAGAAAATTTTCTTCTGTTGAGTCTTGTTTTTGTTTACATTTAATTAGGGTATGAATACATGCAGAGGGAACACCGTTTTTATAGAGAAATAGCCCTACTTGAATTCAGCAGAATATGTGGGGGGGAAAAGTGTTGCTTTCAGGATTTTCGTGTCAGAGAAACCCAGCTATATCTTCAGCTTTGATGTTAGTGTTGTGAATTACGTTGGGTTACTGTCACAAGCACGGTTCCTTGAAATAGAGCCCTGCACTTCAGCAAGGATTAGCTCCAACTGGAGACTAATTGTAGGCTTGGTGAAGCGGCTGCCATCCCCAACCTTACGCGTTTTGTGAACAAAAGAAAGCAGAAAATAGAAAATTATTGAAGAAAAAGCACTACTAATTTACCTGGCAACACAAACGTTTTACCAGCGAGACAAAGCACCTAGAAGGGGGATGAGAGCCACAGTTTACGCAGGTACGAGGCAGCACAAGTCAGCACACTCTCACAGGCGACAAACAGAACAACAATTTTCTTCTTCCACAAAAAAAAAAAAAAAACTGGAACACAAAACAGCCCCTGGAAGATTAAAAACAACCGACAGGAGAAGATCTCAGGAAAAGATCCTCAGCCTAGTTTCTCTGTTCGTGTTCTCTGAAGAGAAAGAGCCAGTACAATCGCGGCAACCACTTTCTACAAGATTGTGTTCACGTGATCGTAAGCGCGTAATTTAGCAAACTGCTCAGAAATCTCATGGTTCTTGAACGAAAACGGCCCACAGCGATGCATTTAAAATTCTTTGTATTTTCCAATTACTGATACTGCTGCACAGCACACTGTGGCCAAATTCAAAATGTTAAAATGCCTTTAAGCATGGACTAGCTTGTGTTGTTACTCAGCAGTTGTTTAGTGAAGTTCACCATTGTTTTTTTTCCACAGAGACCAATTTTACAGACAGCGAGTGCCCACAGCACCCACCAGTGTCGCAGAAGTATGGGAAATATTATCATTAATGGGTTTGACTTTTGTCTCATTTTCCAAAAAGTAATTAACAGTTTTAATTCCAATACAAGGATACAGTTGTAATTATAGTTTTATATTTGTAGTTTGTAAGAAATTAAAGTTCAGTAAATTCATATTTAATTGAAGTGCCTGCCACTTTTCTGTGGTACCGACCGTACCGTTCATGATTTAACCAGCCAGGGATAGGAGTGCTTAAAACAGCCTCAAATGAGAAGCCTACAGATATTTTAAAGGCTCTGGAAACAGACACACGTGCACACACACACACAGACACAGACACACACACACAAACACAAACACAAACACAAACACAAACACACACGCACACACAAAAGCCTGCTGAGTTAGTTTAGTTTAGTTTAGTCACTGCGCTCACAGGTTCCAATCTGCTGTCAGCATGATTAATACAACAGAGTAAAGTCCAAGGTCTGCTTTTTTTTTTTCTTTTCTACAGGCCGCTGGTGCAGTTATCGCCGGTGGGGAAAGACCCTGACTCATCAGAATGGAGACGTTGCCATGTAGGGCGTCTGCCTAGCGACCACGGACCTATCCATCCCAGCTCACGAGGCACGGTGGAAAGACAAAGCCGCTGTGTGTTTAAGTTACACATTTATAATTCATTCTGATGGCTTAATACGATGACTTATTACAAATATCAATTACTGGCAGATTTTACCAGCCAATAATGATAAAAATAATAGTAATAAAATAAGAAGAAAAAAGAAGAAATATATTAACAGGTGTCTTGATAAAGTATTTTCTCTACATTTCACACTAGTACTCATATAAGTACTAATTGTAACACCACAATAAAACAATTTAAACCTCAAATGTAATTTTATTCAATTGCTATCACTGTTGAAAACGTTTTTGTTTTCTGGTTATTGAATGTGTATCCACATTCAATAACAAAACACAAAACACAGTTGCAGTGTTTTGACATAAGTTTCAAATTTAAAAGTGGGGACCCTGCAAATACAAAGGACGTATAGCGGATGTGTAGTTAAAATACAACATATTCATGAGACGCAGAGAAAACCAAACACGCATAGCCCTGCCGGACCCCTTGCGCACTCTCGAGCCGAGCGCTAACATGCATTATTCATTGGCGAGAGTAATTGAATTCAGAATTTAGTAAGCTATTCACAAAGATCGCTCCAATATCTGTGCGACGGAAGAGATTGTTGAAAAGGCTATTGGCCTGGTGATTGCGTTGTAAAGGGCAGAGAAGCTGGCATTACACGTAGTACGTTAACAATCAGCACTGCACTGGACTGGATTACACCCAGAGAAGTCAGTGCTATGATCGTGTCCCCTGGATTATATTACCCCAAAGGCCAAGCCTCATTCAGGACAGACTCCCGTTGAAATGACAGAAAAAAAAGAAAAAGATGTCAACACCAGCAACGTGTCTGTTGTGTCTCTGTTTATTCCCAGCTGGGCAGACACGCTTACGAATACGACCGTTAGCTAGCGGAGGTGTAGAAAACCCTTTCATTCATCAACCTCAAGCCTGAAAAGGCTAATACTGTTTACCTTCAGTCAGGGCCAGGTAAGGGTTAGCAAAGAAAACCAATGAATATTCAAACAGATCCCTCATCCCAGCTCCCAGTATACCAAGGCTGCTCGTAAAAGTCTCAATACGGTTTGCGCCAGCCATTGTGACCTCACTCCCCATATCTCTCTCATTATTTAAGCAACATGGTCTTTAGTTGAGGTATTATTCAATGTCTCCTGATACAAGGTTGTACAGGAGCTGCTGTTGAAGATTTAATGCTATTACCCTTTTTTACAGCGGTCTTGCTGAAACGGTTTCGGTTCCATTGCTGCTGAATTGTTTTGTTCAATGAGCATGAAATCTGTGTTATTTTCAGTTGGCAATCATAAACTGCAACTAATATTGACACTTAAAATTTTTTTTATTGTACCAGCACTATATAATGTCGTGAGCCAATGTTTTACAGGAATGTATTTTTGTAACGTATTTACGTACAGTAAGGAAAGGCAAGACGTCGGCCTGCGTCCTTTCTAAATCAGCTGCTGACGGGGTTCTCTCAGCCGTCAAATTCGGAGGGCAATAAAAGCAGTTTCGCCCCCAGTGTAAAAAGAGGAATGTTTCCGTATTTGCCCCCCCCCACCCCCACCGCACGGTTTGGACTGATTGAGCCATCGGAAATGAAAAGTCATCAGGTCCCTCTATGCTCAGCTGATCATCAGCAACGTCAGCATAAAACTTCACCTAAATGTCGTTCAAGGTCGATCAAGAAACTTTTAACCATTTTATTTATTTTTGCTTTATGTTGGGCATTTTTGTCAAAGCAGGGGAATTTTTAAATGTTGGGTGATTTACATTACTCCCACTCCTTAAAATTGCTTAAACTGGAAAATGTTAACTTAAATGTTTCCTCTGCATTTCTTGACAGAAAGAGAGTCGAGTCTTTTTTTTATTAATTTTTTTTTTTTTTGGTATGATGGCAAAAACTAAAAAGAACTCATAATACTAATTACCAACATCAGATCACCAGATCTAAACACCATTGAACACTTATGGGAAGTTCTGGGGTGTACACCTCCTTCATCTCTGGAGGAGAAGAATCTGGAGGCTTTGCGTTTTGAAGATTGAACCAACATTGTACTGGAAGATGAACTGAGGAGAAAGGGTGGCCCAACATCTAAACCTCCCCTAATTTTCGTGTGTGTTTTTGTCTGAGTGTGTCTGTGTGTGTATGTGTGTGTGTGTGTGTGTGTGTGTTTCTGGAAAGGTTGGATAGAACTTTGACTGTTTTCAATTTTTAAAAAACATAGCACGATGGAACATGGAGTTAACAAAAATTTAAAACTACCACTGTATAGTGTTTTAGGGATGTATTTACCCAGAACAAATAAGAAATAACGCGCTTCTCATAAAAGATTCTATTAAATAAACGATACACACTTTTAGCCTACGGGTAACTGCATTGTTTCCAGTACTATATCAAAGCTTTCACTTTGACAGTGTATTTGTTAATACGTGTACGTTTAAATGTGCAGAAACCAATGCAGTAATGGGCCACTTTTATGATAGTTTAGGAACAAAGGAACCGTAAAGTGCCGTGTTCAATTTCCTCCAGAACTCCCTCTCTTTCTCCAAGGCTGTCAGATGCAGGCAGTCATTAACATAGCTCTTAAAGAATGATGCAGTGCCCGGTGGTAAATCACACCAGTCGAGATTTTAAGACCCTCCTGGTGTTTGACAAAGGCGCACCGATCGGTATCTCACGAAGGAGGTAAAATTTATTACGGAAGCCAGTTGTTGTTGTTGTTGTTGTTGTTGTTGTTTTTTGGATGTGGATATCTCGGTACACAATTTTATCTCACAAAGCAATTCGGAGTAAAGGGACATTGTGAATTAATTGGCAGAAATGGGGAGGGGGGGGGGCAGAATGTGCAAAATAAATGCACAGGGTCTCTGCCAGCAGCTTAATTGATAAGAGTATTAAGTGTTAATGCATATATATAGTGTAGACACCTGGCTGGCAGTCCCTGATGAGTAGGTTAGCTCTTTGCTCTCTAAAAGATCATCTACACACAACTCAACGATATTGCCTACCCCTCGTGACCACCTTCGCTATTGGCAATTCCAAAACTGTGGCTTGAAATAGAGCAGCAATTGCAAACACGTCTATTCAGATTTGACTTTCCCCGTGGACAGCTGAAAAAGACACAATCGTACCCCTCAGACACGCAGGGCCTTTTTCCAATGCAAATCTCTCCCGTCTACTATCATGTTTGCGCCGAATCACAGAGATGGCCTGTAGCCCGTCGTGTTTAGTTCATAAATAAAAAAGTGTCTGGGTGTTGTACTGTGAATTAATGCCTCTTCATAGGCTGTCTTTCTGCGAATCCCATCTGGCATTTAGTAGACTGGGAAAATATAGCACAGCGAGTGGTTTGCGTTCATTCATATGGAGCCAGTTTTTATTATTATTTATTTATTTATTTTTAAAGAGGACTTCACAGAAGGCATTTCATCGATAATGTCTGAAGAGGGAAACCACCATCGGCTACAAGAGATGCTAAGGCAGAATTCGCACCTCCTGAAATGTGAGGGAACAGAAGTTCTTAGTCCTGTCATCTTTGGTATGCTGAAGTGCAAAAACAGCTCACTGTCCATCTCATGTAAAGTCATCGCTCCTCGTATTCTGAGGATCTGCGATTAGTTCTAGTGAAAAGCATTCCAAAATGTTGTCTTTTTTTTTTAACTTTAGTTAAACATTAAAAGTTTCCATACTACTGACTTGTTCTCATTGCGCAGCAACATACTTATACACTTCACATGTATACACCATTCAATAGGGGTCTGGAAGTGATCAGACACAGGGAGCTCCCGCATCAGTTTATAGCCTTAATTGGGCGTTTAAAAAAAGAAAAAAGAAAACTGGTTACCAATCCCAGTTGGCATCAGATGATTGGTCAGATGACCAATAAGCCTTCAGATCACCTTTAGACTGTAAAACATCCTTCCTTTATGGGATTTTTCTTCACCGAGTGCCACAGTGTTGGATGGAGGAACTAACATTTCAGAACAGCAGAACCTCTGTCCACATGCTAGACACTGGCTTCAATAGCCTTTACCTGGGTCCTCAGAACCCATATGGGTCTCTCCACTAGCATCCATATTGCTCCTCTGAAGACTTATCTGCTCTACTTGCTGTGAAAATGTCCCGCTTGTCATTGTAATGTGATAAATAGTTATTGTGTTTTGCAACACTGTGTGACAGCTTTACGCTGACTAACAGCTGCAGAATTGGTGATTCTGCAACAAAAGCTTATCTTTGTCACTAATTTCAGCATCCCATGAAGGTGCTGTGTGGAAGGGAGATACAGAGAGACACAACATGTGGTCTCACTCTAGTTCTCACTCAGAGGAGGCTGAGAATTATTGCAAGATTTTTTCCCCAAGTTTCCCAGTTTTTAAAATTTATTTTTTTATTCCTTTTACATAAAACTGTAACAGATCTGCAGTGAAATCTGATCCAGTGGAGTCTGAATTGCCCAAACTGTGCCCGTGGCATTGTAAATACAACTGGCGGGTGCAGAAAGAGTCAGTTCTGGTCCATTCTCTGGCACTCTGAAGCGTTGCCTGGTAGCCAAGAGAACCAGAGCTTTCAGGGGTAATCAGAGAGAATTGATAGGCTCATGAATTTGAACGGCCCTGATCTTGCCCCTGTTGGTCTTGCTGAGGGACTGAGGAAAAACCTGCCCCCCGCCCACAACGTTCCAGACATACGGTCCATCCGAAAAAAGTGGACAGGAATGTACAGGATTAGATATAGGATTAGGTAGCAAATGTACATTTGTAATATAGTATAAGTAACCATACTTCATTACGGTCACTTGTCCCTCATCAGTTTAAAAAGGAAAGCATATTAATATATAGCCCATAAGTTATTGTACATTGTTTTATTTCAAGAAAATGTCAAATTACTGATGTTATTGTTTTTATACAGAACCTGTAGTTGAGTATACACATTACGGTTCTACATGTTATTAAACTTTCAGAAAAGCAACAGATCCTGGAAACCTGCGCAGTGTCACATGTAAGATGTAAGATGTTTTCTATCTATGCCTTTAGTCTCCTCACTGGATATTTTCTGCATACAACTAAAATCTAGATATCGGAATTAAACATGAAACCTGAGAAACGCTGAACCAGAGCAGGTGAAGCCAGTGGTTTTGTGGCCCAAAATGGTGGATTTGAGACCCCGTTGGGGGGGGGGTCACAATGTTTAACTTCCCTGCAGCCACAAAACAAAAATCTCTGAAATTACACGCAATCAGAAATCATATATTTAATTACATGAGTTTGTTATTATCCCTGCCCATGGGTTTTAACAATGTGAGGTCTTTGGATTTCAGGCACGAGACAGCACATGAGGACATTATCTTTTAATCTGTGTGTTTCATGATTCACCAAATCGCAATGATGCCACATGCCAGCAATCATCTCATTTCAAATTTCCAAAAGATGGTATCAGTGTCTATTTTGCTCACGTTCTTTAAAAAAAAATCTTACTGGGCAGTGAAACGCAACAAATGCGGCAATTAATGGAGGCAGAACCACTCAGTACACTAGCCTCACTAATTTCCCATTTCAATGAAAGTAGATGCAAATCTTTATTCTTTTTATGTAAAACCAGGGGGGAAAAATCTGTTAATTTTCTTTTAATTTACTCACACTGTAGAGTTTTTCCCCACATCTTCTAATGAGAAATCCCTCTACCCTGATCAAATCCTTTTTCCAGACAATTTAGTAAAATCGGTAATTTTTTCTCTGAACGCATCATGCATTCGGCGTGACTATTCTCGAGCCCGTTGTGGTGCATCAGTCACTTAAGATGTGATATTCAATACAGTTGGGATGAATGCCATCAAACCATCCAAGTGTTAGCATTGCGTGAATATGCGATTGTAAGAATCTGGAAAACACACATTACAATTTATCCCCTCTCATCCGCAAAGGACATGCCTATCGTAGTGCAACCGGTTATAAGCACATCATTTCACAGTTATGTCCTTCACAGCATAAATTACCACCTCAGCATACCTTCCAAGAAACTCAAAGGCCTCTACTCTCCTGAAGTTTGTTTAGTTTAGTTTAGGTTTCTCGCGGAGCGGAAAGCAAAAACTGCACAAAACTTTAGCTAGCTAGCTTGCATCATGCTTTCTTTAATCAATTTCAGGGGCAAGGAGGACCACTGAGTTACGATGGACAAGAGAGAAGTGTTTTGTTCCTATTACACTGCAAAGATTTCTCATGCAGATATCCCGAGTCTCACGGAAGATCTGTGAATCTCCCAGATTTAAACTGCTCTCGCTTGCACACGGTGGCCAGGATTCTCCCATAAACATAACCCCGCTTTGGACTGGATGGATGTCTGATCAGTCTAAGCAACGACCTCACTGACATCTTGGGGAACGAGGAAAGAAGACACTACCAGATTGATCAATGCAACCTGCTATTGATTGGGCAATAGTCACAAGCTTACTGGCAACTGGTTGTGATATCAGTTAGTTTAAGAGGATGGACAGAGTCCCAGTGATCCGCAAAGTTCAAAAGCCAAAAAAAAAAGGAGAAACACAATGCTATTTTCTCTCCAGCGCACCCATTGGCAAACCCATGTCTTACAGTGGATAGTAAAATATAAAAATAAATGTGAATCAATTGTTTAAATAGGATCATAATATATCAGCCCCTTCATTGGCCTACAATCTTTTAATCCAAAACTGTATAGTCACCCAGATGGTGAGTGAGAGTTTACTACTGAGCTGGATCAATTACGTTTATTAAAGTCTCAATACCCCAAAAAACCGCCAAATTCTTCCAAAAGACTAAAATGAACGTATTTTAAATTAACGCTCAGGGTCCGAGCATCTTAATCGCCAAGAGCATGAGCTGCGTCAATAGATTGGCTCAGTAACTGTGTTGTTCGTTTCAGTTGTCATTAGGTGGAAACTGAGATTAATTATTGCTTTTGCATGGCAGCCTTTGATAACAGGGCAAAATGCGTTCAGTTTTATTAGCTTACGGGAATCTCGCTTCATCCAAATTTTAATGGCGATACATCATTGCTTTGAAATGTGTCTGAAAATGTGCTGGAATTCCTAGCAATTGTAGTTCCTGCGTCCACTGCTGGCAGAGACAGTCGTTGCCATTCGCAGTTTTTTTTTTTGCGGGAAACCGAAGGAGGAGAACTGATTCTTCCCTTTCTGTTTGTAATTAAAATTGTTCCATTCTATCAGTAAAAATAGACAAAAAATTGTTACTTCATGCACCACTGTATTAGCTTGACAGCTTCAAGTGGAATTAAAAAAATAAAATCTTTCCCTGCTTACGCTAGGCCCCTTATCCAGCGTGACATTGACCGTTAGTAGTGCTAGGCGTGACCGAAGCGATTCGTATTAATTACTTCGCTGGCGTGCTTCCAAGCGTTCCCTCATACCCATGAACAGACATAGCTGATCTTTAACAACTGTATGGAAGGATAGATGGCTGTGAAGTGGAAATCTTTTTTTGGCTGCCATAACTGGTGCATAAACTGGGTTTGTCGACAACTCATTGTGGTTGGTGAATCACAAAAAGAATGTTCGATAAGTGCTTGTCTCTGAATTTCATTAGTTTTTTAAGCACATTTAAGCCATGGAATAATCTCTGAAGTAATTTGTCAAGCATTGACATTAATATTAGCCTGTATGGCTACTCATTTAAATATACTTGGCATGCTCATGGAGCTTAAAGTCTGTCACGTAAGGAATCCATTAGCCTCACACTTGATCCTCTCCATCAGTCAATCTGTCACTCACAGGAATCTGCAAGCTGTACTAAAGCGGTGTCATTTTCAGTGATTTCCATCATGAGGTGGTTGGCCCAAAACACAGTGGAGACACTGAAATGTGTTTGGTTTCTGCAAGTGGCCAGTCCACACAAGGTGCTAACAACGCAATCTTGATGACCACAGTCACCTTCTCACCTTGTGAAGTTGGAATGACGCGGTGAGATTTTGTGAGTCATTGTCTCCCAGATTCCGGTCAAATCCTTGACAGATGCGTTTTGGGGCCTGTGTCTGGGTAATGTGATGGGACAGGGCGAGAGATACTTTGCTGGATACTTGTGCTGTTGGATGGGAAAGCTTTGCCTTCTGACTTGCACAATAACATTTAATAATTTGTCCCACAGTCTCTCCAGGGATAATGAAAGAAGATGTTCTCAGATTGAACAAAGCGTCCCGCTATTACGAGCATATCACACAATGGAATGGATTTGTTCAATATCCCTGTGTGGGTGGCGAGACACAATTTATGCATGTTTTAACCTGCTTGTCAATCTTGCTTTTGCTCTGTTTTATAAAAGCTGCCAAAAAAGGCAAATGAGCCCATTTATCAGGAACACTGGTGCACAAATATAGAATCTTTTAATGCCATGCCAGTGGAAAAAACCAGAACTAAAATGTCTACCGTGAAAACAAATAACATTGAATTGTCATTGGTCTGCTATTTTTTCCCGTTTTAAATTTTAAATCATTTCACATAAAGCACACAACTTTTCCTGAAGAAATAACATGTTCGATGTCTTATGTGAAAAAATACTCAAATATGGACACTTCTAGGCATTATTCCTTTTGCACTCTTTAGTTAGCACAGCCCATGGCAATGGGTCAAAAGGCATTGAACTAATATAAAGATGCTTTCCTGTAGTTATGGCGGACCGACACTTCAAAGCACAATTTAGGTACAACTGCTAACATTTTGACAGAAATGGCATTGACGTCTCACGGCGCCAGGGTCCCGTGATGGACCGGCATCCTGCCGTGGGTGGTTCATGCCTTGCACCCTGTGCCTAAGACTGCATGTTACCGTCATGCTACTGCCGTGTTGCCATGGGTTACTGCCGTGTCCTTTGTATAATATCACGTGGTACTTTACTGAAAGTCAATATGGAGTCACACAGGTACATTATTAAAAGATAATAATGATCTTAGGATTTTATTAAATAGTACAGAGATGGGAAATAATTGCAAGGTGTGTGTTATGAATTTATTGTAACCATATCCCCATTTTCTCCTCAAAATTGGGGGAAATTAATATAACACATGTTAAACGTTGTGTGAATGCAAAATTTGGGTAATCATGTGAAACCAAAACAGAATTTTTAGGAGTAACCTAACAATGAATCCCTACAAAGCGGTTTTGCAGAGCATTGTGGGTAAAATGTAAACATTAAAACGACAGGGTTTTCCCTGAATGTTATCGTGTCAGTATATCTTGTTAAGCTGTTTTATTGTTGAGCACTTCTGAAGTGTAAAACGGTTGCCACAGGTGGTGGCGTGGGTGGTGAACATCTTGTGACTTGAATTCTGTTATTGACATCAAAGCTGATTAACATTAGCATGCGTCTGCTCTTCAAGTCATACTCGCCATGCGATTAATTACAGCGATGTAACTGAGTCAATTTAATGTAATTAGTCTTCACTGTGGGCTTTGTCGTGATCATGAAAATCAAACTTTTTTTTTTCAGATTTAAAGAAATCTCTGAATGTATATAATCTACGTTGACAAATGCCAGCCCCCATAAATGTAGAAATTAACATACAACAGGACAAAATGGCCTGTATAGTTGATACAAAATGATTATACACCAATACCTATATACCTCCTCATAATTGGAATTGTTAGTTGTGCTAATTAATCTTAGCTCATTACCACAAAACCTCACACCACAGATTTGGAACTTTGTGTGGGGGTGTGGTAGTATTACAAGTAAGAATCTCTCATTGCATGAGAGGTTCAGCTAGGGTTGTGCCGATATTGTAATATCCATACCGTGACAGATGTTTAAAAACACTGTGATGTTCGATGATACTGTAATTTTTGAGGCCCCAACATCACGTGGGTCGGAGAATCAAAATTTCAATTCGTTTTAATGTACTGAAGTATTCAGTTTAACAGCTAATCGAATGTCGACATTTTTAAGAGTACTTGTTTATAACAAAGCGACAAAGAACTGAAATGTTAAACCTCAACGTCTAAGAAAGCGGCGAACACAGCACAAGCCAGCTGCAGGCTACGTGGCGATTGGATGGAGCTGGGATAGAATTACTTATCGAATCTATTGAACTTAGTGGTGGATCATTTGAAAAGCAAAATCAATAAGCAATCGTTGCTATCTAGTTTACGTTAGCTAACCGGGACTTAAGGTATTAAAGTTCTCTCTCTCTCTAGCAGGCTAGTTAGCTAACATAACGTTATGTGACACCGACCACTCATATTACTTATGGCATCACTGACGTTAAATTAACGTTAAATATACACGCTGATTTCCTCTGTTCGTATATCGGGTACAAGGTACAAGAGCAGAAATAAAAATCCACAGTAATGTAGGAATGGGTTTATTGTACTGGAAGGCTGTGGGTGTGAGCTGAAGGAAGCCATCGTCGCTCACACTGATTCTAGACCTGGAGATGGGATTAACTTTAGTCTTCTTTAATATCACCTTTGGGTCTTCAACAGAACACTCAAACGGCACGTACGGTCTCTCAGAGTATACAGAATTTCCGACTAAGCTCTTTCATTCAGAACTTATTACTCAAGCTAAAAGCTAAAAACGCTCTCTGTCTCTCTCTCTCTCTCTCTCTCGCCCTCCTCTCTTCCTAAATTCACCTGCATCAAGGTGTGCAGTCATTTCCATATCCAAATTTTATGCTGTGTGAGCATGCTCTGTGGAAGGAAAAATAAAAAAAGGCATCCTGCAAACTTGTGACTGAAACCCAGCACGCAGCACTGATGGAATACTAAAGTCAACTGAATGACCTTCCTGACTCACAGATAGAAGGTGTCAGAGAGTGTGGTCTCTGTGGTACATCCATTTTACAAATTAGGGTATACTGTGACCATGCAAAGGACACCCTGACTCCACCCCCCACCCCTCCATCAACCGACTGTGTGGTTCACCTTGACTTGACCTACCCGTTCTCCAAGCAGGTAATGGTTAGCACATTTGTATAAGTGGCTAATGCACTGAGATGGTGGCTGCAGTTTTGTGAAACCTGAATTACTGCTCAAGCTAATTTGCCAAAATCTGTCCTCTGCTTTTCATTTCTAAGACTGACTGCCTTGAAAAGACCTTAGAGCCCAATCCCACGACTGCCTCTCGGCTCATTTGAGTAATGGGAGTGAAGCGTGGACTTGAGTGGCGTGGACACTGAAATGTTGTTGAGCGGGACGTGGCATTGGAGAAGCAGCTATCACTCTGGATAATTACTTTCCACTTCTGCGGCCAAGGTGCCAGGGACAGGGTGTAGCATGCTGGCAGATAGTAATTGAGCAGTCTTTTGTGGGGTCTGTTCCACAGCCATTCCTGCTGAGAGACTCAATTACCCCTGACATGATCGTCTCAGCAAGGGGCTGATGGGATTTGGTGGCAGCTGCCGGAGGAAGGAAGGCCCTGCTGAGAGGGAGAGCTGCCCAAGACGGGCAGTTGCTGGCAAGCTCACCGCATCGCAGAAGCTGAAATGGCGCAATTGTCCGGGAATTAAACGAGTGTTTGGGGTTTTGACCGAGTGTTCGGGATGAAAGCGGAGTGGTAGTTCAGGAGGTAAACGGAAAGGCTATTCGGGATGTAAGCAGAACGGGCGTTTGGGATTTATATGGAAAGGAAGTTCGGGACGTAAACGGATAGGCCGTTTGGGATTTAAACGGAAAGGAAGTTCAGGATGTAAACTGAATGAATATTCAGGATGTAAGCAGAACAGGTGTTTGGGAGTTATACAGAATGGAAGTTTGGGATTAAAATGTAATGGCTTTTTGGGATGTAAATAGAATGTGCGTCAGTAGTGTAAAATAACACTACTTATGATGGGATATCTCTTGGATGGGTGTTAAATCTCATGTTCTCATGGCAGAATCCGTTGCCATGGAGACGGCAAAGGTCTAGTACTATTCAGCATGAATGTTGTGTCATTCTTTAAGGAAATAAAATTGTCCATTGTGCTTAAGTTTTTTGAGGGGGAGAAAGTTTTGAGAGTTTAATGTCAAACAGGGATAAGACAGAAGGACAAACTAGTTATTCATTATTTAATTTCACCATAGCTACCATGGTTACAGAGTCCAACTTGACTCTCGTATCTCAACCGCTTTTTATTTTCTTTCAACCTTCGTCCACGCAAGATATAGCAACTGTTCCCTGACAGCCATGCTATTTTCTGCTCAGATTCATTCCATGTTTTACCACCAGAGGGCCAACCGTTCTAACAGGCCGGTCCCTAAACGGTGTCCTCGTGGTCAGTCCTAACCACTCACGCCTCTTAGCCTCCCGATCTGCACAGTACCCCTCCCATCCCCATCCCAAACCCCAACCTTCCTCCATCACCTTCCCAGGTCCCTGTACCTTGCTCTAATCTGTAGGTCTGTCCTCCTCCTTGTCCCCCCGGCATACCCCAGTGGGCTTTCTTTGTCCTTCTGTCTGCCCCTGCCCTGCATTGCCTTCTGCCACCCTGTCGAGGCTCCGCCCCATTCTGCACCTCCTTTCGTCCTGTTTAACTTGTTGCCACGGCGATGATTGCTCAATCTGTTTTAGACCATTTGACAAGCGTCCAGGTAAGCGTAAAGCATATTCCCAGAACAACGGCCGTCCCTATTCTGTCAATCCCCCTTTCCACCACACACACACACACACACACACACACACACACACACACACACACACACACACACACACACTTTAGATGCCACCTGCCTGGCAGAGTCCGAGCACATTTATTTGTGACTCTTTCTGGTATTTAAGCTTTCGCAGCACTTATTAGAACCAACATTAACTTCCCCATTGAGTGGCTTGTTTATTATGTGTACCCCGCCCCGAGTGTAAAATATTTCACCTTGTCTGAGATCCAGCTTCTTCCTGCTGCTCAGTGACTGGCAGAGAAATTGAATTAGAGCGTGAGGCTTCAGTCTTTGAAAAAGAAATTTCAATATCGAGCTCTTTTTAATCGCCCCTCTTGCTATCATTTTATCAAATTGAGCATTACTTTTGGGTTTCGTCACCAATTTAAGGATATTAATTCTCACACAAGTTTTAATTTAAAAACAGCTGTAATTAAGACTTGCGACACAAATGAGATTCTCTTGTTTTCTTATTTAAATCCAGCCATGCCACAGCAACATCTCAGCATTTATTGACATAACTTGTCATTTTCATGTGTTTATGTTAAAAGCTTATCGCATCACCGTGCTCTGTGCGATATTAGCAACCTGCACTGTGCAAAAGCTCTGTCCCAGCCGGGGGTTTATTGAAAAAAGGCTACTGCTGTACGCACCCCAAGGAATGACCGTCAGGCCTACCCCAGCGAAGGACAGAATTTTGATTTGCACTGAGGTACCGCTTTGCACTGAAGCCAAGACAGCTGAGGGAGGCTACCTAGATACGCTGTGGTATAATAGAGCATAAAAGGAGGTCACGCACAGAAGCCATCCATTAGTGGCATTAACTAGCCTTGTACGCTCAGGAACATGTCAGGCATGCTCAGGGGCAAGTCAAATAGCACAGGGGCGCAACTTAAAAATCGGGGACCTAAAATCCTCAGGAACGGGGAGGTTGTTATGTAGCCGGAGGATTTAAAAAAAAGAAGAAGACATTAAAAATCAAAAACAGGGGCGACATTGGGAGAGGGACAGGACGTCCTTGGACGTCCTGGGCATGTGATATCTGAAGTAAGGGAAAAAAAAGACCATTCTGCCACGGTGTTAATTGGAGGGAGGGGTGGCCTTCCCTGGTCCCTGAAATCCACTCACAAAAACCACAATATCAAAAACATCTGCTACCTAAGGGCACCTGTAATCACATTTAAATTACATTCATATCACCTATTCGTTTAGCGGTAAACAACAATTAACCTTAATGCGCAGTAGCAATGAAGTCGTTTTGATTTTTGGATGAGGGACGCTAGGTAAGAGAATGTCATGCAATACTTTAGCATTTTTTGTCAAATTTCCTTTTATGTCAACCTTTGGCAAACTGCCAAGCTTCAAAACCGGTTGATAGGAAGGTAACTATTGATAATATATTGACAAGTGTCAACCTTCGAATGTACATAATTTGTGCACCATTTGCCTTGAAGGTTCACATGTTTGTCAGTGATAAGATAAAACAAACTCTAGAAAACCATCTGCTCTATGTAGGGCAGTTAGGGAAATAGTTTTCCCTTTTAGAGTGCAGTCACTGAGAGGAACCAACTATTAAAAGCAATAAAGAAAAGATTCAGATGATTAGAGATGAACGGCGTCTCGCATCGTAACGCTGCGCGAGTTATCAATTGAATTTGAATGATTTCAGAGCCATTTCAATCCTATTTAATAAATAACTGCTCATGTCTCATGCAGATTTCTAATTTAATTTCTGCAATGAAAATATCTACATTAACTTGAAGGAAGAAGGATTTCTCAAGAGCTTTATGTGCCAATTACTTTTTAAAGAGCCTTTTAGGGGTGAAAAAAAAATGTATTATCTAATTTAGCAGTTAATTATTCAATTAAAACCCAGGATTACCTGCCTATAGTTAAAGCAGGATGATGCTTCCCATTAATCAGTCTCCCTGAGGAAATGCTCTCCTTGGGTGAAGAATATAGTATTGGCTCTATAGTAAATCCAAACAATGCCGTGTGAGTTTAAATCAGTTTCCCAAACTCCAACAACCACCCTCAGAAGTGACTCTAAATGTGTCCGTGTCTACACACTCAGTGGGTGGCCAATGGAAATTACACTCTGTTTAAGTACATGTGTCCATGTAAGTAAAACAAAGAATATGAACTTCCGATGCTGCTTTTAGTATGTGGAAGACTGAATGCATATTGGATTAGCCCCCGACAGGCTTATTTGGAAGTTAACACACGCTCACAAGGAATCATCAATCAAGTAAATAGAACCAAGCAGCATGGAGTTGTGGATGCAAGAGAAAACTGGATGCAGAGAATGGAATTATTAATTGCGCTGAATCTAAATATAAGCAACCATTATTCTCTCCTGCATCATTAACTTATTTGTATAGCAGCACAAGTATATAAATCAGCAGTCATTACAATTAAAAGTGCATGCGCATTGAACCAAACCTGGCCTTCTACCATGCTATTTAACATCCTACAATGTAGTTAGAAAAGCCCTCACTGTGAGCTAGGTTTTCCCATGGTGCACTAGCCTCCCGGAACCTTTTAAAATTGAAAGAAAAACGTATAAACCTGGAAAAATATAAAATGAGCATCATAAAATGTTTTTGTGTGGGGAATTAACTGTGCATGTGGCAAATTCCAGCCATGCCAGCACTCACCCAGCAGAGAATAGAGTGTTCAATGATCAATAATGCATGTTGAAAATCGTTTTTTTTTATTATTTTCTTTTTGTTACTTAGCAGCAGTCTGTATTGAGATGAGAGAGCGGAGGGGTAGTGGGGTGACATATTGACAGCCGATTCACCACTCTGTAACTTTATTACCATCACCATCACATTTTTACATAACTTCATTTATTAAGCCATTATGTCATGGGCTAACCTTTTAACCCACTTTTAAGCGGTTGCCTTTCCTGGGGCCTCTGTGAATTAAACGCCCTCCGACATCATCTGAACTTTTTTTTTCTTATATATGCATGTCTAAATATATCTCAGATTGAATACGTGTATCTCAACAACTTCATTCTTAGTGTGAAAACACTTTTTTTTTTTTTTTAAATGGATGTACGCTCAAACTACCAAATCGTTTTCGGGATTTGTGGAAGCGATGATTGAATATCGAATATAAAACTTTTTAAAATAATCTCCAAACCTCCCGATAAATGCGAACTAAAAAGGTTCCTAATTAACGGCGAACGCAGGATCCTTTGAAGCACTTAGTGAGGCAGTGCTCCTTTGAACCAATCCGAGGTGCGTAGGGACGCTGCACACTTCAGGTGCATTCAGATGAACTTCCCAGGAATGGGCCGAACGGTGCCTTTGATGGGGCCTTCATCATCCGTCTCCATCGTGTCAACACTGTTTACCAGCTGAGAGAATATGCATCCATTCCTTTTGGCTTCCAGAGATATGTAAATTACAAGCACAACCTCGTAGCAACTTGTGGGGGGAGGAGCTCTTTAAAAGGGTGATTCAACACATTGCATCACTGGATGCTTGTCAGTCTTATTTAAACCTTAGCGGTGGTTCCACCCCCTCCACCACCACCAACAACGCCCACTTCCCATTCACTGCCAACGTGTCTAATTATAAGCTCCAGGTACAAGATCCACTTTTACATGCAATTAAAAGACACGGCACGTTATGAAATATAGCAAAGGTTCAGACTTTCATTCTGAGGTGAACGCAAGGGGCCTCTGACAATAAGAGATGGAGTCGCAGTGCAATTGACTGCTATCAAACCTCCCACCAAGTCAGTTTCTGCTCCTTAACAAAGGTATCGCTGCCTAATTTGACACGGATCAGGCGTCCACCAAATTAATAACGCAGCATTTGAGGAGAAAGCTAAGCTGGCAATTACAGAACAATGCAGCAGGGCGGTTCTTCAATTAACCTTGTCTATCTGTGTCACCTGTGGTGTCGACTGGTCATTCATCCTTTTGCTAATGCATTTACTCTCCTGCAGAGGGAACGTCCGTCTCTGTGCTTGGTTACTGGTCATTCATCCTTTTGCTAATGCATTTACTCTCCTGCAGAGGGAACGTCCGTCTCTGTGCTTGGTTACTGGTCATTCATCCTTTTGCTAATGCATTTACTCTCCTGCAGAGGGAACGTCCGTCTCTGT
>JAOVYW010014735.1:0-36626 GCA_025775045.1 Hiodon tergisus | reverse complement strand
GAGCATTGATTCCTGTTGAACGGTGTCGGTCTCGTGCTTAAACCCACGCAGAGAAGTAGCTCTCTTTAAAAACGCTATAATATGTTTATTGACATCTCTTTGCAGCATTAGTCTTTTTAACCCTGAATCTACAGCACTTTGTACGTCGCTCTGGACTGCTAAATGACAAAATGTAAAACGTAAATGTAAATGAAAAGACTACTGGGACTCTGTGCTACATCAAGGTATTCTCCCTCTTCCTCAGCTCCTTCCCCAGGTATACCCGGGGGCCTAAGCTTTTGGTCTTTATATTTTATCTCCTCAACCTCATGATCCTCTTTTTACTTTTACATCCAGGGTTTCCTGGTTGCTGTGCTGTATTGGTATTCCAACAAAGAGGTGCACCAGCACAGAATTGTCCACTACTATGCCATCGCTAACAACCTGAAGATTTAGTTGATTTTATGCTGTGACTTATACGCTACTGAGTATACTAATTCTCCTCTTTGTTTTTCTGATCTCCTATAGGACAGGGAATGAGCTTTGCTTAGCATAATTAACTGAACTAGTGATGTTTGTAAGTGTACACCAAAGCTGCACATAAAGTCAGATTGCAAACAGCTGTGATGCTCAATTCTCCTCACATCTTGTGTGCCGCAGGTGAGGGTGTAACTGCTGAAATGGATGCACAGCTGGAAGGAGAAGCCAGTGGCTAAGTGTTGCCAACAGTGACAGACAGAAAAGGGAGGAAAGAACACACTCACTGCTTACGCAGGGTCATTTAACATATTTTCTTAAACATTTCAGAAGCATAGTAAATTTTTTGTTGAATAGAATGTTTTCTATTTAATATTGTGATCCTGACATTGTTAAATTATTTAAAGCCATTAACTAAAGGCAATTCCTGCCAGTAATGTACCCTAATGTTTCCTTTGATTCCAAGTCAGCCAGCCAAGTGTGCATTATGGGAATGGTCTTTGAGAGATAACAATAACCATAATTAACTCATGTACCGAGGATGCCTTATTTTGACCAATAGAAAGTAAAGGCTGATTCTGAGAATGTGTTTGAAGGCTTCCATATATTCTTTTAATATGCTGCTCAACCCTGAAAGCACATAAATGAATACTGTGAGGTGGACAAATAATTTTATCTAAGTTTTCCGTTTGAGTTATGTTTGCCTAGTCCGGGAGTGGCCAGATGCAATGTCGCGGATGGCTTGTCAGCATAATAAACAAACTGAAATCAAACAAAAAATGGAAAAACCATTGTGACAACCACGGGGCGTACGGGCTGCGCCGCACGCAACAGAGAGAGGAATGCACGCATAAAATGCTCGGATTTACTCATAATACGAGCACGGTTTTTTAATCGGCATCCGTGTGCTAGAAAAGAAAACAGAAAATCCTCCCATTTCGGGGTAGAAGGCAATCAAAAAAGACAAAGAAAATTCCTTCCGTATCGGGGCATAAAGCCATTAAAAATCACAACGAAAATTCCTCCCGGATCTGGGCATAAAATAACGACGATTGTCATCCGCAAACAAATGAGTCTCGTCCTCCTCGCTCGGGGGGAATTGCGGGGTCTCACTCAACCGTCGCCAGCTCGATCTGCTGCACAGTGCACAGTGCACAGTGCACAGTGCTTTACCGTCGGCGCTTGCTACCTGATTTCGACCTTTCGCTCGTAGCCTCCCCGGCACCGACATCTTCACCTCGTAGCTGCTGGCTTTTGTCATTTTCCCTGCCCAATCAGCTGATGTGTGTCAGCTGTGCTGGCGATTGCTGGGGCGGGAACGTACCGCCCCTCAAGAACCTGCCCCCTAGCTTGAGGGGAGTCCTGACGCCCCGGGGTTGCCACACCATAATATAACTGTTATTTAGTGTTTACTACAAAATAAGACAGCAACAAAAGCAGAACCATAATCAAAGCAAGTCTAAAACTTTCTTCTTGATAGCTCTGCTGTCTATGCTAATGAAATCATTCTAAATAACACGCATCTCAGGTGCACAATGAGGTTCAGCTTGTCTGTCGATCTGGGCTGGCCAGCGCAAAGGTGGGGCTCGTGGGGCCACGTTGTGCCACATCAACATGAATGCATTTTAAAATGGGTACTTAGAAACTTAGGACTAAATGTATGGACTAATCACTCATTATAATTACAGTTGTTTTTTTAATGCTAGATGTTGCAATATTGATCAAATTTACAAAAACATTTTTTAATTAAGATTCAAACAACTGTTGATCCAAACAATTAGATTTTCAAGAATATATCATATATTTTCACAGCTCTGGCAATTGTATTTGTAACTAAATAAAAATTTGTATAAATAAAAAAGCAGCAAAATAACATTAAAGCCATATCTGAGACAAATGGATTCAGGTCAGCCTAGTAAATTCATAATGGCTAGGTTTGAAGTGATTGATAGTGATGTTTTCTTTACATCCTCAATAATGTATTCAATTATTCTGCGTAATAATTTTGGCAATGTTTAAACAGGGGCTTCTATTTCATGTGGCTTTAACATCTCTCGCTGCACCACAACAAGGAAGAAAACAAACTCGATCATTGGCAATTGGTTTTTAGCTATCTGCAATTATCTGTTTTCTGAGAGTCTGCATTTGATTCTGAACACATGCATCTGAACGAAGAATTGGGTAGATATTTTCTGTTGTTCCCTAGCCTGATTTTCCTCAGTTTTCCCTTGGGAAAACATTTTGAAAAATTTGCATCAGATGTTATCCAAGATTGGCAATAAATTGTTTTTATTTAATTCTTCAGAAATGTAACCACTTCACATCGATTGAGATTCTAAAGTAAAACAACTTAGTATTCATTATATTTGCGTGTTTACCGTAGCCTTAATGTAAAACGTATACTTCTTATTCGCCTTTCAAAATTAAAGTGTTGCCTGCATTGTACTGCCTATTAAAGTAATGCAAATACTACAGTCAATGGGCAGACTCTTAGTAAGTATTCAGAAGTATTGCTTAATGATTCTCAAATGAGTTGCAATAAGCATTATTGACGTAAAACAAATATAAAGAATATATGGTATTTATTCAACCAGTAAAATTTGGCAATGTTGATGTCCTTATTAATGTTTTGCTTAATCATGCATTACCCTTACACATTAACCTTTTGCTAATCGGCGAGTATATCTTTTAGCACAATATTTCTACACTTTACAACCAACCAACCAAAACAATGTGGGGGTACAAAAACTACTAATACAAACAAACAAGACAGTAGACCAAAAGGACAAAGACCAAAAGGACAAAGACCAAAAGGACAAAGACCAAAAGGACAAAGACCAAAAGGACAAAGACCAAAAGGACAAAGACCTTAATTGCGTACTAGGAAACCCGCTTGAGAGACTTGGTATTCCAAGAGACAATCCGGCAAAGACAACACATGACTGGCTTATAAAGTGCTGGGCAAACTGACTAATTAACAATGAAAAGCACCTGTAACTAATAAGGGGAACATTGAGCATGGGTGACATCTAGTGGGTAAACACAAAAACTACCACACACATACAAACTGTACAGAGAACGGCGAGTCCATGACAATTAATATGTGAACGTATTTAATGTAAAATATCTTAACGTCGACTTGCATATACACACAGCGCAGCCGCTGCCTGGCTCTACTGGTTGAAAGATTCTATCAGATTCACCAACTAAACAAATCTTCCGAATCTTTTGATTCTTTCAAATCTGAATCTCGTTTTGTGGTACTGATTTGGGGCATATTTGTTCACTTGGTCAGGCACTTTCCACCGATTAGTCTGTGTAGTCTTCACAAGCTCCATTCAAATCAAGTAGAAGTTGCATAAATAATTCAATAATTTGGTAAGCGAGAGTAGAGGGGAGCAGGTGGGACACCGGTTCCGGCCATTCTACTGCCAATGTTTGTCTAATGAGATTACATGACTGTGTGCTCCATTTTATATACCTTTTTATATACCTTTTTATATAGTGGGTGTCCAGATAGTTTTGGGCATGTGGTTTATATACATTTCAACTGTATATTTAGCCATTCTTGTTATTATTCATGTTATTTGAACGACTTTTTAAATAAGCTTTTTTTTTTTATATTAGAGAAAGGACACCAGTTTTTCCTTTATCCTACAAAAGCCTCAGTGTACACTTGAACATTCAAAATGATCACAAATCAGGTGCTGTCGGGTCTTGAGGTATTTTGCGTACATGGAGTGAGCCAAGACTAAATTAACACAAATTGTATTGGTATTTCAAAAAAAAAAATTATTATTATTGTATTTGTACAATAAACATCAGCAATGTGAAGAGAATAGACTGTTGGCTGCTGCACAAACCAAGCAGCTATCTCTTACCATGTAGCAGTGGCACTGTAGAAGCAGCTGACCCACCCTTGCAAATGTGAAAATTGTGGAATTCACATTTTGGCAAGCAACAGATAGCTCAGAGCTCAAGGCCAGTGAATTCAAATGTCAGATGTTGATAGTGCAGTCATATGCGTTGCCACCTGCTCTCTTCTCCATTAAGATAAAACATTTTATTGGGAAAACCTGGTGCTAAGCAGCAGATAAGAGTGAGAAGAAAGCCTGAGAGTCTCAGTCAACTAATAGTTTTGACAGCCCTAATAGTTTTTGAGTAGCTCATTTCACCACATGGAGATCAATGGGAGAGATGGTGGGATAGAAATGCATAGCTGTGAAAGGGGGAACATGCTAGGGCTTGTTACTAAGGCTGTTGCTAAATTCATGCCTAATATACCCAGAATATTCACCTTGCACACTTTTCATTCGATCTGTATCCACTGTGTTCACCCTGTTCCCCAGCATCGTTAAGCACCACAAAGCCAATATTCCTGGACTCCACCACAGTGATACCACTGTAACCACTGTCAAAGAGGGTCTTGTCATCTCACTTGCACTGATGATGACTAAAGGCTCTTGTGGGTGGTGGTCTTTTCCTGTGTTCTTTCAACTCAGTACATCCACTTAAATATGCTGAGGGAAGTCAAGGTTGATTGATGAAGCACTGAACATCTTTTGATTGACTCCATCCCCAGGTAAAGCAGAAACTACATTTCAATGAATAATGGCAATGCAGCTGTAATAATTACAGCCTGTAGTTCTTATAATTAAATTTTGCTTGGATAAGTGGTCCTGTTTGATGTCGTCTGGTTTTTAAGGTGCTGATTAAACATAGAAATGAAGAGCTGTAATCGGAATTACATTAATTTTTCATTTTTATTGGACTTGCAGGTTGGATGTCACAACCAGCTTGATTGAGGACAAGTTGAGTCTGATAAGAGCTTCTCAAAGGGCTCTGGTGGAGAGCCCCACATGGGAATAGCCCCTACTGTGGAATAAATGTTTACATAACATTTTCATATGTAAGTGTTTGATTTTAGCATCTGATTGGATTGAAGTCTTTCTCCAGGCTTACCAAAATCACACAATAACATTAATCTGAAATGATTTTGATAAACTCCTGCTTTCTGTCTAGTGTGTCTCAGACAATTAATTGATATGTTGTCAGATCTGGACTATATAGAAAATATATAAAGGTAAAGGTATGCATTTGTATATTTCAGAGTAATTTTAGGAAAGAAAAAATTAGAAAAAAATTACATTCTGCTGTTGGAATTAGATTGGGGCAAACGTGTTACACCGAGTGGCCACTAGATTTCCAGGCCTGAACGGTCCATTGATCTCCTGGCCTCAGCTTGCTAGAGAGCATCCATAAAGCATTCTGTCCTGCTTGGATAGTGTCCTTCAGAAGGTCCAGTCTCTTGAAAACCCAGCCACCTGATACTGTGCTGATGTCAGTCTACAGCTGAGCAGAGAGTCCAATGATACAGCATGTCTGTAACTGTGGTCCCACTGAGATCCAGGTCATTACAGACAAGCTGGGGCATTTGGTTCTTGCCAAAATCCTAACAATAGCTGAAGCCAAGGGATCTCTTTGACAAAGAAGCAGTGTCTATTATGAGTAGGTCTGGTGTATCAAATTCTTCCCTGAATTTCATTGAAGATTTGTGAGCAGCTATCTAAATAGGTATTTTGAGAAGTTGCAGGTACCACTGCTGCCAAGAGGATGCTGGGGTATGTAGCCAAGACTAAAAATGCATAATTTATATCAACTGTCCTATCAGCGCGTCTCTGACAGGACGGTTTATATATTTTATCATTCGAGATAATCTTGCAGACCCAACAATACTACATTGGTTTTCACATTACTTTTGTCTAACTTCAATCAAATCATGATGCTACTATTGTTTATTTTAGGGGGAAAATGCCAATGATTTTTTAAATTTGTCACCAGGTTGTGAAACAATGTACAAACAATGTATTTTCATGTACATTTTTCTAAAATTTCTTTGCAGTATTATAACATTAGAAGTTCTTTATTACTGTCAACAATCTGACTTGTGCTCTTATCTCTATGTAGTACAATTATATTGACGGCAGAGGGCTGTAACGTGAAATTCCTCAGGACCGGAAACGGCTTTAGCGCGATTCTCCTTGGCTAGAGGCGGAATGGGTCACTGAGAAACGTCTGAATTAAAATAATAATTAACAATAGATACGTGGAAAGGCTTTAAAACACAGACCTTCTGAACAAAAGTGAACAGAAACATGAAACGAGATGTCCGGATACTGTTGTTGGGGGAACGTGAGTACATTATTCTCGATAGCTGAAACTTTTGGACTAGGTAGCTAGCTAGTTAGCAATTTTTTTAAATCTAAAGAAAGAAAAGGCGTTGTTGCTCTTGTTTTATTTATCAATCATTTAATGAAAACTACTTGTCTTCATATCTAAACTCTGACCTTTAAAGTGGCAAGCTGAGGTTTGCCTTTGTATTCCTAAGCCAATGTTCGTTACTAGTTGAAAGTAAAATCTATTAACTATGATAAGATCACGTTTATTGACGTGACTTTTACCCTCTAAAAGTATATCAGCGATACTGCCAAGTCTAAAATACGAGCTTGTCATCGAGCTTTTCTTTTGCAATTGAAAACGTCACAATTGTCACCAATGCTAGTTTGTTAGCTAGCGCTTTCTTGCTTGTCGAATGAAAATAATTAAATGAATGCATCAGAAATTCTATAGACTACCAATGGTTGACTTGGCGAACTGTCACTGGAATCGGCTCCCCAGGGGATGTTCAATTATAGAAATAAGTAATGGAAAATAACCATCTTGCGGACATTGTGCGTTTTATAAATGGCTTATTTATAAGTTTTATATATATATAGTGGCTCCTAGTTATCTGTATATAAACTTTCAGGTGTTGTGGATGTCGACTGTCTAGGTGGTGAAACTGAACAGAACTGCAACTTATCTTATTTGTTTTCTCAGGAATCACAGCTATGGTCACCAAGGCATGGATGATAAAAACATGACATGTACATGAGTAATTGTCAGACATATTGTAATTTAAATGTATCTCTGACATGTGTACCATGAAAGCTTTTTTTCCATAATTAATATGTATTCTGTTTATGTAAAGTTGTCTCGTTGTATGATCTCTTCTGTCTCTAACACTGCCTTATTCTCCTCTATTTAGCCAAGGTGGGGAAGACATCACTGATCATGTCTCTGGTTGGGGAGGAGTTTCCTGAAGAGGTCAGTACCCACATGAACCCATGCCCCTGTCCCATTTCCCTAAAGCTATGCACCTGTGCAGCAACTAAATCCCACTCCTCATCCCTGTTACCACCATGTGGCGCCTTGTTCTATGGTCTCCTTATTGAGGAGCAACACTGTTTAACCCGGTCATAATTCTGGTACAAAGTGCATGATTTATTCTGGACCCCACGGTCTGAAATCCATGGTGCTTGTAGGTTCCCCTTCGTGCCGAAGAGATAACCATCCCTGCCGATGTCACCCCTGAAAAGGTGCCCACGCACATTGTCGACTACTCAGGTAAAGCACACTCCTGTGGCTCCACCGCTAACGCAGGCGTCCATGTCAAGTCATACTTGGGTGTGCTATTGCGGGGTGGATATACTCTGAATGCACTCTGTCTGTCTGTCACAGCAACAACTGTCCTTTTGACTTACAGAAAGTGAACAGACCGATGAGGTGCTGAGAGCAGAGATTGTGAAGGTAAGAACCCTAGGCAGTCCTTGTAAGGGCACATAATTTACTAGGCAGGTTAGCTGCTTCATGGTAGGGTTATGTCAGTTGGTGAATACTCCGTGTCCATATGGGCTATGGTCCTGCTGCAGTGACAGTTTTCATCTCCAAAGCATCAGAGGTGCACTTGTCGCACAAAACCCAAATATAAATACAAGAGATTTGACTCTGCCAAGCATCCATATAACATGTGTGAACACATTTTTACACACTTGCAGTGTCTTGTGGCCAGTTCTTACAGAGAAACTTCTCAGATTTGGAGCCGCTGTGGTTTTGGTCAGAGGAGATTAACTGTGTGATTAACCCTAACCCACCCCCAGTTCCTGTCCGTTGGCCAATACGGTCGTACCGCTTTAGGGAATGAGAAATTATGTTTACAATTGAAATATAGTGTAATCTGACTATCTTAATTTGTGTGACCTCTGAACACAGAAGCTGTATAGTCTGCCTTGACCTTAAGAGCAATCTGTTAGAGTGTTACAATTGAGGTTTTTAATTTGACGTCACTCTGTCCCCTCCCCTGCATTATGATGAACATTTTGTGAGCTCTAAGATAGGGTTTTCCATTGCAGAAATGACATTTGAATGTATTTTAACAGTAGGTCCAGGTTAACTGTGGCTTTCTGCTTGTCTTGTGTCATGTTTAATTTGGGTATGTTTAAGCAAGGTGCCTGCCTGGCTCAGAGATTTGCATGATGAAAGATATTGTAGTCATAGTTCATTTTAAAGCTGGTTTTGCTATTAATTGACCTACCTAAAAAATGTGTTGGTAAAAGTATGTAGAATATTATTTTGCAAAAGATGGGCAAGAATACCAATATTAATTAGAAATTAGAAAACGATAAGTATTGCTAAATAACTAAAATATATTGTTTATGGTAAAGCACTCCATGTATGCTTTAAGGCTAGGTTTGTTTGTGCTATTTTATTGTGGCTTTCATTATGCATTGTTACTTCAAGGTATTTGAGTTTCTCCATTAATACAACTATTGCTATTATTTTACTATAATGTTTACTACTAAACATTCCCTATTTACCATTTATAGACAGTACCTATTTTTGAATGCATTTGTTTTTGCAAATGTCAGAATGCACTTGAGGTTCAGCAGCAATTTTTCAGATTCAAGTATGAGTGTGATTTTAACATCACTCCGTAGATACAGATGATGTGTAGTGAGCACAAAAAACAGACCCTCTCTTTATTCCTAGTGGTTTATGGCCTTGTGGTGTTCTCAGTTCTTAGAGTTTACAAAGTGGCAGATATCTGATAATGTGGCTTGGAGATGCTTGGGTCACTCGAACCTGGCTTCATGTTCTTCCCTGCAGGCCAACGTGGTGTGCGTGGTGTACGATGTCACCCAGGAGGAAACCATAGAAAAGGTAACTTTCACTGCAGTCACTGGCAAGAGACTGTCCTGTTTTGGCCTTCAGCTTAAACATAAAATATTTTAGAATTCTGGTTTTACGTTGTGGTGGCGGTGCCCCTACTACTTTGTTAAGAAGACATGCTATGTATAAAAAAGCTTAAATGGGTGTTTTTTCTTTCAGATCCGAACAAAATGGATCCCTTTAGTGAATGGAGGAGTGGAGAAGGGAAGCAAGTAAGAACTTGTGTAACTGTAACTCCTCCCTTTAGCACTGTTAAAAAACTCTTGCATTTATGAAGTATATCTTTTGCTGCTACAGGGTTCCGATAATTTTAGTGGGGAACAAGTCTGACCTGCGCTCTGCAAGCTCCATGGAATCCATCCTGCCCATTATGAACCAGTTTTCTGAGATTGAGACCTGCGTGGAGGTGAGGTCTGCACTCCAACTGCGTGGCATCCACGGCTGATTCTCATCCTGAAAGCTACAAGTCTTTCTCTTCTACTTCCACAGTGTTCGGCTAAGAACCTGAAAAACATCTCAGAGCTATTCTACTACGCCCAGAAGGCTGTACTCCACCCTACAGCTCCCCTTTATGACCCTGAGGACAAACAGGTTAGCTAAACACTGTGCTACATGTAACATTCAGGTTGCAGACATGCTACCCTGCTAAGCAAGATTGATGCTTGTGCAGGGCAGGACCAGGTGTTTCATAGTGACGAAACAATTATGTTTAGGGTAAGGGATCACAATGAGTGTCTCTGTTTGTCTCTGTCTTTTTCTTTAGTTAAGGCCTATGTGTGTCCGAGCCCTGAGTCGAGTCTTCAACATATCCGACCAAGACAACGATGGGATCCTCAGTGATGACGAACTCAACAGGTTTCAGGCAAGAAAAAATGCTTGTCTAACCACATTTGAATAAGTGCTGTTTAAAACATTCTGTGAAACATCTTGTGCCTTGTTTCCAAGATTTTTATTTCCATAAGCATGGTATGCAAACGGTACAGTAATTATAGTATGCCAAGCTGTCCCCACGAAACAGATAAATCCGGGTAGATAACAAAATGACGCAGTATCTAATAATGGATGTTTGGGCACTCCTGGGGAAAAAAGCATGTTACAATGAATCTTTCTGTGACCACAAAGTTGACCTAACCTCTACATGGTACAATTTATAATTGTGTTGCTTAGCAGATGCTTTTATCCAAAGCGACTTACACAGCTATCAATTTCTACTTATGCAGCTGGATATTTTACTGAAGCAATGCAGGTACAATTGCCGGGATGGGACTGGACCTGGCATTCTGTCGGTTACAAGCTTGTTTTCTTCACCGCTGCCCATTCTGCTAATTTTAATACAGGATTATTATTTATTTGCTGTTGTTACAGATTCAAAGTAATAAACATAAGTGAACATGGCACAAAGTTTTTGGACTGTTCTTAGTTAGTTTATGAAAAAGATAATTACTATGTCCCTGAAGGGCTGATTCACGATGTGTGAGGATTTCAAAATAAGGTTAGTTGACTAAATAGGAAAAGCACAAAAAAAATGCTCCAAAAAATTGCTATGTTGCTCAATGCTACCAGCTAGCAATTTCATCTGTCAGAAACATGTTGTTAAGAAATGGAACGGTTAAAGTCAAGGCACATTATGGAATACCTACAAAAATATCACATAGATTTGCCCAAAAACAGAACCCACAGGTCACTGCAAAGGATCTTCAGAACAGTTTTTATGATGCGGGAGTTGTTTAAGGGTCCACAGTATAGCTTACCTTACACAACAAGGATCTGAATCGGAGTATTGTCCAAGGAAGGAAGCCTTTTCTAGACCCTCATCACAATATTCAGTGTCTAAAGTATGCAAAAGAACACCTTTACAAGCTTGAAGCTTTTTGAAATAATGTGCTCTGGACTACTTAAACTGTTTGGCCACCACCAAGGAAGGGGCATTTGTAGAAAAAAGGGTGTAGCATTTCACGAAAAGAACACCTTGCCAACTGTTAAACATGTGAGTGACTCTAATTCTCCTTTACGGTTGTGTGCCAGCCAGTGGAACCAGAAATATTGTGCGGATGGAAAGAAGAATGGATTTAACTAAATATCAACAAATCCTAGGAGCCAAATCCCAATCTGTCAGAGCATTGAAGCTGAAAAGAGGTTGGATATTTCAGCAAGACAGACAAATATCCATAACATCCCTCAAAATATACCATGAAATATTTACAAGAAAGAATCAAAAGGGTTCTGGAATGGCTGTCAGAGTCCCCTAACTAAAAAATTGGTGTCTGAGATCTCAAACTTGCAGTGTGTTTAACGAGACCAAGACCAAAGAATCTTTCTGAGCAGTAAAGGAGTTCTGCAACAAAGAGTGGGGGGAAAAAAACTTCCAAAGCAAGAATAGAAAGACTCTTAACTGGCTACTGCAGACATAGACATCAGGTCAACTTGTGTTCACTGGAAGATTCATTGCAACAGATCCATTATCAGGTATGAAAGGTTGCTCACACTCCCTCTCATGTTATCTTTGTCCCACAGAAGTCCTGTTTTGGAAACCCACTGGCGCCCCAAGCTCTAGAGGATGTGAAAACGGTGGTGTGGAAGAACACAGGCGATGGCGTACAGGATAACGGGCTGACACTGAACGGTGGGGGTGGGGGGGTTTGAACAGCTGCTGACAGGGAGCAATGCCCACTTAATTAGAAAGTGACTCAACAAACGTAACAGTCACAGTGCTCTACAAACGTAACAGTCACAGTATAAACCTGATGTCAGAAATAGATTCTAGGGTCATAGATTTGTATCGTGATTATGCTAAAGATGCTATTATTTAGTGTTGTTTTTAGCTTTAGTTAGTATGTGTACCAGGGAAAAGCTGTTCTGAGCCTTTCATTCTCAGTGTATTTTTTGGGATGTAAAAATGATCATTGTGACTTTCCGACATTCTGGGGAGCTCAACAGTTTGGCTCTTCTACATCCCAGGATTCCTCTTCCTCAATACACTGTTCATTCAGAGGGGCAGACATGAGACCACCTGGACTATCCTGAGGAAATTTGGCTATGATGACACACTGGAGTTGACAGACGACTACCTCTACCCTCAGTATGTGTGCCGCCTTATGGTTTTATCATAGTCCTTTCTAAAACTGTCCTTCGTGTCCTCGCTGTATGTTTTAATTTCCCATTTAATCAAATGCTTTTCAGCTAAACCCATCATATAGTAACTGCTTTGTTTCACAAAAAGTTAGATGTAACAAATGTTTGTAAAACATCTCTTTATTTCTGTAGTTGACGTTGCTATTTTTAAGTCAAGCTTGACAGCTCAACAACATGAGTAATACCAGACTGTAGGTGAAATGAAATGGACAGCGTTTTAAAAATTTAATCAGTTTGCTCTTGTGGCTATGTGTTACTGCATCATTTCAAAGTTATTTATCAACACTGTTGTTTCAGCGGTTTTGTCAAGGGTTGCTCAGTTGATGTGTTTTGTTTTTTAGACTCCGTGTTCCTGTGGACTGTACCACAGAGCTCAATCATTTTGGACATCAATTCCTCCAAATGCTTTTTGACAAGTATGATGAGGTGATTAATGCAATGACTTTAATTCTCAAACTTTCCTACTGGGATATACTGTTTTTTCAAGTCCATTCAACATGTCATTCAACTTTTTTCCCCCCTTTTTTCTTTCTCCAGGACAAGGATCAGACCCTCTCTCCGACTGAGTTGAAAAATCTGTTTAGTGTGTTTCCCTACATGCCATGGGGTGCCGACATGTACACGACAGTCCCCACGAACAAAGATGGCTTCCTGTCACTGCATGGATACCTGTGTCAGTGGATGTAAGTATAAGCTTCAAACCTGGAATATCCAGCCTGCTTCCACTTCCTTCCTATTAACTAATATATTTGGCTTAATATTCCTCTTTGTTGGTTTGCACTGCATGTGTGTTTTTGTGTCATCCGGTCTGTTGCATCTTCAGTTTTTACTGATGAGGTTATTACAGTCCTGATGGAGTGTTTGTATATGTTCGCCTCAGGCTGACCGCATACCTGGATGTCAGCCGCTGTCTGGAGTACCTGGGTTACTTCGGCTACCCTGTTCTCACTGAGCAGGAGTCCCAGACCTCAGCGGTGACGGGTGCGTCCCCCAAGCGAAGCTGCATGTTCAGGAAAGCCAGTGCTATATACACAGTAGACCACTAGATGGAGCTGCCCCTAAAAAAAGCTTGCATGGATATGACCTTAAATTATCATGCATTATAGGCAACATTACTTGTAGCACAATTGCAAATGTACGTTATTGTCTCATTATAGCATGGCTGGCACGCACCAATAGAGATGTGCTACCGTTTTTATATTCAGCAATTAAACCTGGTAGCCTTACTGTATTATGGGCATGGAGTGCTGTGTCATGTCAAGGCAAGAAATATACCATTCATTTTTCCTTTAGGAGAAACTGTGTAAGACTCCTACTGAAATCATATTGATTGCAAATTGTTTACTAGGTGGAGTACAGAGAGCATAATAATGGTGCTATATTTTTTTATGTGTTTTTTTCAGTCTCACTCAGGAATACATGAACTGAAAATGCACTTGCAGGCATATCTAGACATATCTCTTGCTCCCTACTTCATGCTGCAGTGCAGTATGGTCCCTGATTGCCTTACAAACAAAGTACTACCCTCCTGATGATCAGCAGGAGCTGAGGGATTAGGGAGCTCTTTGAAATTGAACCAAAGAGATGAACTGCCTCTTGCACTACCTTTATCCATGTTGTAAGATCATGTAAATGCTAAAATGAATAAGTTTTAAGGACAGATTGCACTGGGTTGTATTCATAAATGACTGCACTTTAGTTACTTGCCAAAATTCAGTGTGATACATTTTCGGAATTATTATTTAATTAGGTGGAACCTGTGTTATCAATTGTAAAGCACCCTTGAAGCAGATTGTTTTTTTCTCCTTGGCCTGTGTGATAATGCATTGTAGTTATGGCAACTCATTGTCTTTATAGATGCAGCTGTAACCACTCCCAACTTTAAAATGTATCGTCACTACCCATATCTGTGCCAGCAGTAGCCGTCAGTTGTAATGGGGCTGATAATTCACCACATCAGCGTTGTTTTGTGTACGTCTCATGCAAGCCCTTGAGAAAGGCTCCTATAGGGACAGGCAGGAAAGAGTGGTGCAGTATAGATGGCTTCTGTGTGCCTGTCATTCCTGACAGAGTATTGATCTGAGGTTTGTTTTATACTTTACCAGTTGAGTGAGTGCGATGGTGTGTTTTTGCAGTGACACGTGAGAAGGCTGTGGACCTGGAGAAGGGGCAGACACAGCGAACAGTGTTCCTCTGTAAGGTGATTGGACCCCGCGGCACGGGCAAGACAGCCTTCCTGCAGGCTTTTCTGGGCCGAAGTCTGTCGGTAAGCATTTACATGTCTTGTGAGTCATTGTTTACATGCACTCTCAAGAGTGTCAGTCAAGAGTGTTTACTTATTGCTCTATACTGCACTAAACACAGGAGTACGGTTTTGTATTGACTTACCTATTCAAGCAAAAATTATATTTAGGTTTTATGAAGTTTGACAGGTGAAAAACAATTGTATGATCAGTAAATCATATATTGTACTGTACTGAAGTTCTACGCACTCTAGAAATTTAACTGCACTCTGTGTCTGCATATTCATATTACCAGGCTGTCATCTTTGTGGTAACTGTTAATATTGTGTGTTTTAGAGTCAGAACAGTGAAACAGGTGCTTTCTCTTACTACACCATCAACACGGTCCAGGTGAACAACCAGGATAAGTATCTTATTGTAAGTACCTGGTTGACTTTAGTTCTGGACTTGTATCTAGTGGATTACTGGTTAAAGTCCCAGTTGAGTACGCTTTAACAAACTCCTTAGCCTTAAATGTTTCAGTGAATATGCAAATGTATTGGTGAGAAAATGTGAAGTTAGCATCTGCTAAGCTAATAAGTAACTGAATAGCATCTGCTAAGCTAATAAATAACTGTAAAAGCCTCTCTGGAGATGCTTTCTCTCTGCTTTCTGGCCCAGCTCTATGAGGTAGAAGTGGACCGAGAGTTCCTCAAGGCCTCAGAAGCCATCTGTGATGTAGCCTGTCTCATGTATGATGTCAGCGACCCCAAATCCTTCGACTACTGTGCCAGTATCTACAAGGTGAGTCACAGGGGGATGTGGTTGCTCAGGGAGATAGCCGGGCGTGCCACAAGCAAGTCTACTTAACTTAGTTATTCATCAAGGCATTTTTGTGTTTCTGTATGAATCTGAAAGACGTTCACAAGCGGTACGAATTGTGTTCCTTTTTTAAATGCAAGAATTTCTTGCAACTGAAAGGTTTTATTGTGCCTGGGAGAGTGCAAAGAGGCTATGCAAAACTGTGCACCTGAGCTGGTGTGAGAAGGAATCAGCAGGGCTTCTTCAGGCTCAGCACTAACCAGCATTTTCATCAGGGCTTTCAGGGTGCCTGCAGGCTGGCAATGTCGTTAAGCCTGTCTTCCAATCAGCACTGAACCTCCCATGTGATGCTGACAAAAGAAACGTGGATCAATGGAGATTAATTGTCCTTGCCTTTGGTCTGTGATTTTATTTATGAAGAAAAGCCATTAAATATTTATATTGTATTGTATCACAGCCCACTGCTTCATGTCATCAAACCTCCCCTATAATTGAGCTAATTTCTCAATTAATTAATTAATTCCCTCTGCAGCAACACTACATGGACCGCAGCATCCCCTGCGTGGTGGTGGCCTCCAAGGCAGACCTCCCCGAGCAAAAGCAGCAGCATGGTATTTCTCCTGTGGAGTTTTGCTACAAGCACCGTCTGCCGCCCCCTCTGCACTTCTCCTGCACTGGCCTGGATGTGCCCAGCACCACCATCTATTCAAAGCTGGCCTGGGCGGCCATGTTCCCGTACGCTCCTCTCCTCTCTCTTTCTTCTTGGCTAAGCTAATTAGGGCCCTGACTTCACTTCAGTTGTTGTTGTTGTTGTTGTTGATATTGATTCCGGTTAACATTGCTTAATATTTAAAAAGGCTATGAGTGTTTTGATACTTCTGCAGTCTATGCAGTGGGATATGTACCCATTATTGGAACAATTGCAGCTCCTCAAGCTAAATTTGTCTAAATATAAGTTTCCTTAGGTATGCATTTTATGGAAGTTTTTTTCCATAGATTTGTTATAACTAATATAAAGCATGTTGTCATTTCTGATGTCATTTTCTCTCACTGTGTCTTTTAACAGACATCTCAACGGCTCTGACACGATGGCTACCTCCTTCTGGTTGAGAGTAACACTAGGAGCAGCTGTCCTGTCAGTCCTGGGCTTCACACTCTACAGAGCTTTCGTCAGGCAGAAATAGGCAGTGCCTTGGAGCCTGGCCCCTGCCCACATCCCCATTTACCTGTATTTACAGACTTTACACAACAGCCAAGAAACGGAACATTCCCAAAAGGAATTGTCATCTTCGAATCAAGGCCCAGTTAATGTTTGACATCTGCTTGCTGCCTCTGCCTTATGGTCATTAAGATTGCTAATCCAGTTACAACCCACAACGTTGACAAAGATATTGACATTGGAAGTTATTGTGGAAAACAATAGGTGCTATAATGACAAAAAGGATGAATGAGAACCAAGCCCCCTTTACTAATTTGATGCGTTAAAACAAAAAACCCAAGGTATTAAACCTTCCTCGGAACAAGAACCAAACACGCTAATGCAATTTTCTATCAAGTTGAACACATTTCAAAATCATCACACAGAAAAAGTACAGCAGCGATGCCATCGTTGGTGTTCGACACCCATGGCTGCCGCCACTGTTGTTTCTTCAGCTCATTGACACTGATCGCTTCCTCTTTGTGATGGCCTCTCCTCAGTTTTTAATTCATGGGTGCTGCCTCGCAGGTTGATTTCTGCGTAGTCCTAATATTATCAATGGAATAAATTAGTGCCCAATATCCACATGAAAATGTATTGTGTTTTTCATAACCAGTACACCCTTCTGTTATGATTGAAGTCTGCATTTTGATATTTTGCCCACAGAAAATCCAAGTGGACTCTCATTGACAAATGCATGTGATTGCTCTCATGGTTGAAACTTTGGCCTTTATAGCGTGCCCTATTTATTGAACTATTACAGAGATTGCCATGGGCCAGGTCTGCAAAGTCGTCTACTTTGCCCACAACTCATGCATAGACATAATTGTTATGTCTAATTTGCCAAAGCAAACTCCATCCCACTTCTTTCTACTCTACAGTTATTAAATTGGCAGCAAGAAGGCAAATTAGGTAGTGTTTTAGTTGTATGTCTGGCAACAACAAAACTGTTTGTTTTTACTGTTCTTTTCAGTTGCCAGTAGGTCAGCTGTTGCACCTTCAGTCCAAAATGACAATGGCTTTTTTTACAGTATTGTTGCCTAAAATGGCATCAGCAAATTAAACAGGATAGTGCAGTAAGTGTCTGTACTATTCATAAAAGCACCACGGCTCTGTGCTTGGGTTACTCTAATCGGTCACAGTGCAGCCGCTTAAAAGCGTTGCTCTTGGGAAAATAAATAGTTTGGTCATCATACTGCCCGTACAACTAATTGTTCTCGCTCTGTTACCACATAAATCGGTTTTATATGTGTGGCCTTCCAACCCAATGAATTTCAGTTTGTTGAACATAATACCCACAGCAGCCTTGTGATTTGCCTGGATCTCTATGGACACCATTTTAGATGTATACACAGCACTGACCAGCTATTTATTGAATGCTATAGCACGCAAAAAACAAAAAAAAGACAATGACCTCATAAATGGAGATATCAGGGTCTTTATGTGTGACTGCAAATGCAGGCTGTAGTATTGCAGTTCTCATTTACAAGCCATTAAGTTATTTCAGTTTATTTTAGTCAATATCCAGTCTATCTAAACAAACATACTGTGTTTGTTCCAAAATGTTTTTAAGAATGCTAAAATGCTTTTAATAGTTTATTTCGTTGTGTGTAATATGAATCTGATGGTAATGTTTCCATGTCATTTTGAGACATGTGGAGTATTTATGACCAGCTATGTAATAAGAGGAGATGCTCCTAATATTGCTGTCCTGTAACGTGTGGAAGTGGTTTACGTGAAGCACACGTGGTTTTCCTTACCATGTTATCTGTTTATCAGAAGGAGATTCTAGCAAGCATTGGAACATGCATTGGTACTTTTACCCATTTTGGATCATGGTAGGACTTGATACACAACTAATCATTTTCCATTTAAGGGCTTTAGTTCTAAATTGTTTTTTTATTCACAAAAGTAATTTCTTGTGTGATTAGATTCTTCAATTTAATAATTAAAAATTAATAAATTGAACTGTTTGCAAATTCTCTATTCATCATCCATGTATTCAGTTTTTCACTAAAGATACAAGGCCAATTTTAATCAACGCAATCAGCTTCAACCATTGTTTTTACTCAAGGGAGCGTTTCAATGACATTTTGTATTCTTTGAGTGTCCTGTACTGCCAAATTAACCAGAAGCCACACGTTAAGTCACATGTCATTAATACAATTAGATTATCTGTCTGCTTTTGGAGAAAAGAAGAAACATTGAGGTAGGTAAATGACTTTTTTCACTAATTTAGCTGATACAACTGCAGGGTCAATTTTAAGATTACACTCCTTGCATTTGAAGCAAAGCAGTGTTCTTTACATTACCTCTAAAAATTGTGTATTTTTTACAGACAATGGAAATAACGTATCTAGACCTTATTTAGTGAAATTTCTTTGTTCCTTTTTAATCAGTGTATTTAGTAAATACATCATTTAAGATAGACGTGGTCAAATTTGTTGATATCGCCACAAAAAAACAAAGAATGCACCATTTCAGTGGAAATAACTTGAAACTGCCGAAAGTAATTGGCATCCACCATTGTTTATTCCATATTTAACTGAATAAAGACTGATTTTGATCGTTTAGCAATATTGTAAAGACAACAAATGAAAATAGCAGACAAAAATGATGGGACTCGCAACCTAATATTTTTTTGCACAAGCTTTAGAGGCAATCAATGCAATCAAACATTTTCTATAGCTCTCAGAGACTTCTGCACCTTTTAACAGGTAGTTTGGCCCACTCTTCCTGAGCAAACTGCTCCTGATGACTCAGGTTTTATGGGCACTTTCTCCAGACTGCAAGTTTCAGCTTTTTCCATAGATGTTTGATAGGATTCAGAACAGGACTCATAGGCCACTCCAGAACAGTCCAATGTTTTGTTCTTATCCATTCTTGGGTGCTTTTAGCTGTGTGTTTTGGGTCATTAAACTGTTGGAGGGTCCATGACCTGTGATAGAGACAGCTTTCTGACACTGGGCAGTACATGTTGCTCCAGAACGCCATGATAGTCTTGAGATTTCATTGTGCCCTGCACAGAATTAAGGCACCCTGTGCCCAGGCACAACAAGGCAGCCCTAAAATATAACCAATATCCCATGTTTCACTGTAGGTATGGTGTTCTTTTCTTTGAAAGCTTCCCCCCCCCATCTGCGAACATAGAGCTGATACGACTAGCCAAAAAGCTCCAGTTTTTATTCATCTGTCCAAAGGACATTCTCCCAGAAAGACTGTGGCTTGTCAATATGCATTTTAGCAAATTCCAGTCTGGCTTTTTTATGTTTTTCAAAAGTGGAGTCCTCCAGGGTCTTCTTCCATGGAGGCCACTTTCACTCAAAAAGCAACAGATGGTGCACTCAGAAACAGTCGTACATTAACCTGGGAGTTTAACTTGCATCTCTTTGGAAGATATCCTTGGTTCTTTTTCTGCCTTTTGCACTATCCTTCTGTTCAATCTGGGGTTGATTTTCCTCTTGTGACCACACCCAGGGAGGTTGGCTCTAGTTCAATGGACCTCGAACTTCTTAATATTTGCAACCGTTGCAGGACCATCAAGCTGCATGGAGATGATCTTGTTGCTCCTCTCATCCCCTCCCCTTCATTTAAATAGGCTGAATGACTGATTACTAGATTGGAGACATGTGTGATACTAATTAAAGAAACAAATTAGTTTGGAATATCACTATAATCTAATTATTTTTAATCTTTTCTAAGGGGTACCAAGAAATGTGCCTAGGCCGTTTTAGAATATCTTTGTAGAATGAGCATAAGTCATCTCTTTCCACAGCTTCTTTGCTTTATTATATGACATACCAAAGCCATGCATGTATACAGGTTGCAATAGTTTTGAATTTCATCCCTTTTCAGGAGGAATGACGCATTATTTCAATGAGCTGTAAAAGGGTACCAACAAATTTTACCACGTCTGTATAAATCCATTTTGTGTAAATGAAAAGATTCTGTTTTATGGTGTGTGTGTTTTTTAATTAATTTTTTACAAATTTTTTACCCTGTATAAGCTGTAAAAACTATAATTATCTTTGATTCACTGCTGTTCTACAACGTCACGCCTGAATTTACTTTTAACAAGTGTAAAGATGTTCCGCTATTTTTACAACCACGCATTTTAGCCGTATGACAAAATCAAATTCCTTTAAACTCAATAATATTGGTATCATAATCGCCCTGTCCGCGGTGCCTACTCATTTCGTTATTATTTCATTTAGAGACTGCGTGGCTCGCCCCAAATCCAAACTTTTCTAATTTCTTATTTTTAATATAACTGTATTTAATAGTTCTTCCTTTATGAGTAGAAGGAATAATATAGACGCTATTAAATATAATTTCATTAAATGTGATTTGATTGGTTCCCAAATCGTGTGCACTGACGTGTTTTTTTCCTTATGAGATGACCAAATACAAGACACAGATTGATGCTAAGAAAATAATTTTATTGTACCCAATGCATTATGTACACAAATTGATGTTTCATTCCAATTTAAATGGAGAATTATGTACGATGCATTTAATAGATATTAAGGATATAGAAATAATGGAATAGTGTGCGCTGCTCATTTTAAAAAATCTGACGTTGGCTGCCAAGGTCATGCAACAAAGCTTGAAAATGACAACACTTCCAACATGACACATTTTTTATTCGTTTCAATAATTCCGGTCATTGGAAGTTTCATAAACTGCCTCTTCTTTTAGAGCACAACAACAGAATGGACGGTGGAAACCAAGAATAACTTAAAACAAGACGTCAAAAAACAAAACAAAAATAGCACCTGGACACAAAAAATGTGTAACTTTTTTATTAGAAAAACGCATAGAAGGATACAAAATACATAAATATGAGAAATTCCTCAGAACAGTATAGTCTATTTACATTTGGATTTCCTGTTCTTCCTGTAATTATGGTCCAGCACTGTATCCTTTTATTTCTTAACAGTTCTCCTGGCTGTTTTAGCTTTTGGTTTCGCCGTTTTAACCTTTTTTGGTTTTTTGGTTGCCTTTGTCGTCTTTGAGACCTTCAGTTTTTTAATCGATTTCTTCGGCTTGACCGCAGCTTTCTTTTTTTCTGGGGTCTTTTTGACTTTCTTTACAGCCACTTTGGGTTTAGCTTTGCTGGGAGATTTGGCCACCTTCTTTGGTTTTGCTACCTTTTTAGGTTTTGTAGCTTTAGTGGGCTTCTTCTTAGCTTTCTCTGGGGATTTTGGTTTGATCACCTTCTTCAGGTCGTCAGCGTTTGCCAGTTTGAAGGAACCTGATGCCCCGATGCCCTTGGTATGACGCAGAACCCCGGTGGCCACAAGCCTTTTGAGTGACAGTTTTATTTGAGAGTCGGCGTTGTCCCCTACCTTGTAATGGCTTTTGATGAATTTCTGGATAGACTGCCTCGAAGCACCCCCACGACCTTTATCAGCGCGAACAGCCGATTTAATCATGTCCGAATACTTGGGATGCGAGGCGCTTTTCTTGGAGGCTTTAGCCTTTTTCGTTTTCTGAGTTGGTGCTGCCGTCTCAGTCATGATTAAATTGCGCTTTGGAGTATCGTAAAACAACTTCCAACAGTTCGTAGTGGTGGCTTCTCAAAATGTGCGCCTTTACACTGTCACAGCTGTCCCGTGGAAAAACGCTACTGTCAGGAATGGTCCTGAACTCTTTATATGGATCTCATTCGCTCAGCAACTGTGAGGTTATTAAGACTTTGCGCGGACGTGATTGAGAACACCAACTGCCAGCAGCTGATCTAGCAGGCTCTGTGAAATCCACACAGTCCGGTTTGTGTTTCTTCGTCCACGAACTTCTGTGAAATGTCCAAAGTCCAGTTGCGCATGGCTATATATAACCTCTTAGGATGAAAGTGTACTCTCTTGACTTTATGTACGCACTGGTGTTGTGAAATAATTTGTCAACCGTTAAACTTTTATTCTCTGAAAACCTCGCCAAAGCAGTCTGCGCTGAGATCAGTTTTGCAGAATTCCTCCAAATTTGACACAAACAGACAGACCAAACCACCCAAATGCGAAATGCATTCGGAAAACGGATCAATGCTGTAACAATTGCATGTGGGTTGGCATGTGTAAAATATTGTTTTTCTTTTTAAAGCACCGATATAATTTTCTAACTAACACAGCCCCGCCATTGAGTTTGAGTGACGTGGTCCAGATTATTTACTGTTAAACCTGCTATAATTTCAAATAGGACGATTTTAAACGGCTAATAAAATCACATTGTGTTTGCGCGGCCTCTTAGGTTTCGGGAGTTTGACGTCTTGATTGGTATCTGGCTGTCCAGAAACGATTTTTTAATGTAGAAACGCAAGCGATTCCCTTCTGAGCTTCTTGGTTGGGAGGAAAGTTGCCAACAATAGCAAGAATCTGGTTTTGTGATTGTCTTAGTATAGCGCAAAGCGCGTTTCTTTTTCAAATGAACATCCTTCTGTTTGAGGACCTTTCCATATAATTGGAACTATTAATTGAATAAGGTGATCTATTGCAGACAGTAAGTAACAATTACGTTCATTAACATATACAATCTAAACAATTAAATGTTTACAGTCGGTAAACCCTGGTTGTACCGTTTCTCTGTATGTTGCCAATGTGTACGTCATGCAGGTTATTTTTAAAGACATGTTATTCTGAGTTCATTTTTAATTAAAATGCCTATTCCCCAACCCCCCTAAGTAAACGCCATCTTGGATCTCTTCGTGATAGACACGTTATTGAGTTACCGCTACAAAAAAATACAATAGCTTTGTAGCTTTAAAAATACAACATGTGAGCGAATCACTTATTTTACATGCAATTTAATTGTACTTAAATATCATGTAATCTCTGGCGCAATTAAAGAGGGTTTATTTCTTAAAATAAAAAAGAGGTATATGTTGCCACGTTACAGTTACCAAACGACGTCAGTAACTACCAACGCTTATTATATAATGTAATAGGTATTCTCGTCTCAAAGAATATGCCCGGAAATCATGACAACCTCACTTTCTAAGCAACCGTAGACACGGTCACAGTTTACACGCTAGTATCAACACCGATAAGCGTGGATGGCAAACGGCGCACGACGGCATTGGGGTGAAATCATAACATATAACATCCATATCCAACTCGCTCGTCGATCGCTGACATAGGAGCTGAAACAATAGATGTCTACATAAATGCCATCTTACGCCCTTTGTCGTCTGTGATAAACAATTACTTGCATGAATTTGCGATTTCATGGCAATTTCAATGTCAAATGAAAGACAGTGTAGGCCTACATTCTTGCAAAAAATACATACCTATATATGTGTATAATAAAAATTTTTTTTACAAATATATATAATATATTATTTTTATACTCCCTTTTGTAGCTCTCAACAGTGATGTTGTGTATTATTTATTTTTAAATAAATTTTTCTAGATAATAATCAATATCAATGTATTATATATTTATTATTATGCTTGATACACTATATATATACACATACAGTTGTGCTCAAAAGTTTGCATACCCTTTGGCATTGATTTTGAAAATATGACTGATCATGCAAAAAAACTGTCTTTTATTTAAGGATAGTTATCAGATGAAGCCATTTATTATCAAATAGTTGTTTTAAAATAATAATGATAACAGAAATCACCAAATGTCCCTGATCAAAAGTTTACATACCTTTGAATGTTTGGCCTTGTTACAGACACACAAGGGCTGTGTCTGAAATTGCTCACTCGTTCACTCATTCACTTTTCCCTATGCAGCATGTTATCAGAAAGTCCTGGCAGACAATTTGCATTCTTCTGCATGAAAGCTGCGCATGGGACTTTTGAGCACATCTGTATGTATATACACACACACACACACACCAAGTATTGGGACACCTACACATTACACCTACAGGAGCTTTTATGACATCCCATTCAAAATCCATAGGCATTAATATCGAGTTGCCCCCCCCTTTCCAGCTATAACAGCTTCCAATCTTCTGGGAAGGCTTTCTACAAGAGTGTGTCCGTTGGAATTTTTGCCCATTCTTCTGCACTGGGGCACAGTCATGCTGGAACAGAAAAGTTGGCCTTGGCCCCTTAGTTCCACTGAGGTCTACTAAGAGATTCTAGAACAGAACATCAGGCAATCAGTCAAGGATCTAAAGTATGGGTTAGGGTTAGAGTCTTCCAACAAGACAACAACTCAAAGCATTTATGCATATATACCAAGGAATGGCATATGCGAAAGAAGATTTGGGATTTGTCCCAAACGTCAAAATTCCAACCTGAATCCAATCAAGATGTTGTGATGGGACCTGAATCGGGCAGTTCATGCCAAACACCCCTCAAATCCACTCAGTTTCTGTAAGGACTTCTGTGGGCAAAAATCTCTCAAACCAGATGTCAGAGACCAATTAGTGGCTATAAGACACGTTTACTTCAAGTTATCGCATTCACATATTTTTGCACACATTTTTTGTCACAAAATTTTTGTTTTTTGTTTCTATATTTTATTTGGTATGTCTTTATTATGAATTGGGGTTTAGATAAAGATTTTATAAGTTTATTTTTATATTTTATAAAGAAATAATGATAATCTCAAAAGTTCACAAACTTTCAAACTATATATATATATATATACACTGATCTGTATATATACACGCTGACTGATCTGTGTTCGACAAACAGTGGAGTCCATGCTTTGACAGGTCAGGGCTGTTTTGGCGGCAAAAGGGGGACCTACACAATATTAGGCAGGTGGTCATGTGGTCAATGTTACGGCTGATCGGTGCATATACGCACACACACAGACCCAAGAAAAAATCCTTGTTGAAAAAGTACTTCTATGATGCATTAGGATGCATTCTAAAGTTTGAATATGAATTCATTTTCCTTGTGTTTGCATGTTACATTTGTTTCAAGCAACAGCTAATAACGTTGATATTGTCAATAGTAAGACTAGCACTATTAAAATATCTGGCCACCAGCACCATCTACTATGCAAGCTTTTAATTCACTCCCATTCCAATTTGTAACATGACTCATCACATCCTAAACCTTGCAAAAATTCTGTTCCTTATTTACAGCTTTTCAACAATACAGCCTCGAGAAAAAGTGAAAAAGCCTAATACTGATTGTGCAGTTGAACTTCAAAATTGAGACTTGATATTTGTATTTATATATAAATATATATATAAAATATATATTTTGTTGAAATTCTTCATTTCATTCCTCATAGTGACATGTGATGTCAGAGATTTCATGGATTATTTCAGAAATGTCCTGCCTGAAGTCCAGAAGGCCAAGCCACACTGAATGTCAAGCACCACGTCACACCAGAAGCTGATAAGCTCACAGTGAGAGCTCTCATTTGAATTTGAATCTAAAGCTGTACTCCAAATGTGACACTCCAGATCTCTCTCATTGGTGTGAGCATTCAAAACTACATAAAATATCTTGCCATGTGGTAGTCTTTTCTCCGATTCCTAATAATCTTCCTAGATCTTGAGTGGAACAAAGTGAAATCACCTACACTATAAAAGTTTCTGTATCTTCCCATAATTATATTACTAGATTTTAAATGTAATTTGGGAAAGCGCACTTTGGTACATTAAAGTTTATTGATTAAAACACTTTTGCATTTGCAATTATGGACAGCTCCCCTTTCTCACTTGCCTCATGTTGAGGTTAAAGCGGGTGTAGGGCTCTAAGGTAACCCTGTGGGCTGATGATAATGCAGAGTTCTTGCCGGCTCGACACCTGTAACGCAATGAAATCAACATGAATGGCACAGGAGATCTGGACAAAGTGGCAGTTGGTTGTGCACATCACTCAGTTGACTCCAAAAGGATGACCAATGGCAGTGGCAGAAATGTAGTGTTGCAGCACATAGGGACAAGGGCATTACCCTGTCTGACGGGTGCTCTGTGAGAGTATACTGGGTCTCGTTTTGTGCCACAGGCCCATGCCACTATCCTCTATAACCTTTCACTTTCACCAAACTGTCCGATGTTTCCGGAGAGATTGAAGAGGACATGTTGTCCACATATTCAGCTCTTCTATTGCTGATGTTGTCTTCCGGCCTTGTAAAACACCAGAACCAAATTCTCATCTTTCCACAAAATGTTGTTAATTTCTTCACAGTCAGTCACATATTTTACCCTAAAGTCACTGCTTTGTTGGACCATGAGACCCATTTAGAAAAAAAGGAAAGAATGAGGCCCAATGACACACCCAGATGGGGAAACAAATACAGCTTTGAATGCATGCTTTTTTGACATGAATGACACAGGTAGGCGGCTAGTGACAGAGGACACATGCAATGTTGGCTCCAAGAATTGCGTGTTTGGTCATGAACAGAGCATGCTGTATTTTGGGGGGTGGTCCCGGACGGAAGCATTTTGATCCAGTTTAAATCAAAGACTCTTTGAATCAGCATGTTGCAAGCCTTTTGGGATGGTGACAGGTAACACCCTCATAGCCATGGGGCTGATGCATTATCCGCTGTCTCTGAAACACCTGTGTCCATCAAGTCTAGCAGTCCGTTGGGGATTCATTCATCTCACTCTCCTCCAAATCATTGTCATTAGTAGTCACGAATAGCTAATTAGAAAATTATTATTATTTTTGCTAACATTTTTTTTATTGCATTAACACTTATTTCCTCAGATATGAGTGCAAATTAGAGCAGATAGTGATGACATTACAGTTATTTATTCTTTAATTTAGATGCATTAGTAGGATTGCATGAAAGAGTACATTCTTATTTAAATTCTTCAGAACAAAAATAAAGAACTTTTTAATAAAATGTCAATATAGAGAAGATATTCGTTCTTATGGATTTACAGCTCTCTCTAAGTTTTCTTTTGTATACTTTATTACATAATTTTAATATTATTATTATTATTATTATTTACTAATAGTATTATTTATATCGTCACTCTAATAACTTTATTTTCTGTTTGTTGTGTTATTGTGTTGTCAGTGTAGATAATGTTTAGAACTGAACTGAAGGTGATGTATTTGATGGCTATGGGGTGGCTTTTTTATTAATGAAAAGGAAAAAAATCAGTTTTAGTAAATCTAAAATGGCTGTTTCTCCTGTTGTGTTTATTTCTGTTACATACTTCTGAGCTTGCCAAGATCCTCTGGTAGATATCTGTCACCTGCAGGGGGCAGCAGCAGCCTGGAGTGCAATATTAGACTGTGCAGAAGAACAAAACTGCCAAAAACTTGCATCTGGAACAGAAAAGACATACCCAACTCCTATTACCATCAAAGGAATACCTGCAGACAAGCCACGTTTGGCAATGTTTGCAAGGCATATTGTCATGGTTCATTTACCCAAGAACATCCAAACTCAGAGTTGAGTTGTCTTCTTTATGATTAAAGATCAGGGGGACCTCCAGCGTCAACCAGACTTCTCTTAGTCACTGTCATGCTGTTTATGGAAAATTGTTTTAATGTTCATTTTTGAGAAAGCCTGGGAGGTCTTGAAATGGCAGACTTTTCACTTCTGACTAGAAAAACCTTTGATCCTACTCCAGATAATCCCTCCACAATGTACTGTTACAGCAAATCCTATTGAACAAGACCTGACCCTTAAGTAAAAAAAAAAAACCTTTTCCATCTGTATATTTAATGTACCACCGAAAATGTAATTGGTGTTTCCCTTGCCAGTTTGCCAGAAGTGCTAAAACTAGAATTTGGGATCCTCCACAAAAGCAAGCAGGGCTACTCAGCTGCGTGCTAGCAGTGACCTCATCACCTGCTGCATCACCTTACCTAAGCCAGTCTGCACTGATCTTCTTCAAAAGGTCGTCTTACAGGCTTTGAGCATTGTTAAACCACTGACCACGCAGAATGAATTGTTTGACTTAAATCCTGGGCTCGGTCACTGGCTCACTGGGCGATGGCTTCATCAGCACTGAATCGTTTTTTGCTCATCCACAAGCTGGCTGTTTCACGTTCCTCACTCAGAACCAGACCAGCCATGCTTCGGCCTTATTACTAGAAGCTCAAACCTGGTTTCCTGCTCCTTTGCCTGCCGATTAAGATATTGCCAGAATAGCATTCCACCACCTGAGAAACATTGCCAAGATTAGACATTTATTTGGTGTTTGGGATGCAGAGAAATTAATCCACGCTTTTGTTGCTTCCAGACTTGATTATTGTATTGCTATATTATCAGGTGGCTCAAATACAGCCACAAATACATTACAAGTAGTTCAGAATGCAGCTTACTAGACGTAAGAAATATGATCACATCACACCAGTGTTGGCTTCAGTACATTGGCTACCAATAAGGCAGCGGGCTGATTCTAAGTTACTTTTGTTAACTTTTAAAGCTGTAAATGGGCTAGCTCTCTCGTATCTAACATATATTATAGTCCCATATGTCCCTTCTAGATTACTTCGCTCACAAGAGGCTGGGAATCTATATACACCAAGAATAACCAAATCAAAATTTGGAGAAAGAGCATTAGCATATTGAGCTCCACAACTATGGAATAGCCTCCCAAAATTTGTGTGGGAATCAGACACAGTCTCTATATTTAAAGCAAGATTAAAAACGTATCTATTCAAACTTGCATATAGTCAATTGGGGGACTGTGACAGTGAAGGGACGGTGGCTATTAGAAATTTTTGGTGATATGAGCCATTCCTTTTGTCGCACCATCATTGGTGGTCCCCCCCTAGTTGGCTGGGTTCTGCCTTTGGTGGGGTGGGGTGGGTTCGGACCACCTTCATAGCCATGTGTTGTTTCCGGCACTCACCCTCTTTGTATTCTGCAATAGATGTATGTAGCTGTGACCACTCATAAAGTTTCACTTTAAAAATTTTCAAATTACATAATTTAAGATCATCCTGCTTTCATAGATAACATAAATAATGTGCTATCTCTCTCTTTCGAGCAATCACGTGAGGCACCTTGCAGGACTGCATCACTTTCACCACCGCTACCAGTGGACCACTAGGATGGACTCCAGCCATCAGGGCCCCTACCCCTCTTCTCCGGATATTACTCCTGTTTTTTTGGACATTTAAATTCTTTAATTTAACTCCCCCACTAAGCCAGGTTCCTCTCAAGGTTTCTTCCTGCAAGCCTAGGGAGTTTTTCCTTGCCACTGTTGCCACAGGCATGCTTTTGGGGGATCAGGCCTGGGACATACTGTATCTTTCTGTATGTAAAGTGTCTTTGTGACATGGCAACATGTGAAAAGCGCTGTATAAAAATAAAATTGATCGATTGATTGATTGAATTACTGGGTCTCAGGGCTCTTCAAACAAGATGGGACTGTAAAAAAATAAGTTCTCTCTTCGCAGATCAGTGCAGATACAAGACTTTTATGTATTCTTATTTTGTCAGAAAACCCTCAAAGCCCTTCCAGTGAAAAATCAGTATTATTCCCTTTGACTCAACTATTATTCCCCTTGAGCCAGCCCATTTTTCACAGATAAAAGTGCTTAGCCTTGTTTTTGGGGTATATCTACTGGTTATGTAGTTTATCATAAAGTCTGTGTGCACTCCCCCCTGCAACAGCATGTGTTCACACTCTCCTCCTTAGTTGAAACACTCTGTGGTAGAAAGATTGGGTGAAGCCCAGGGATCCCCCAGTCTCCACAGGAGCTCATGACAGCGCATCCCTGAAAATTGTGAAGTGGGATTCTAGGTCAGGGGAACGTCCCAATGAAAATGAGGGAATGTCTTTTTAAAAAAGACAACTGAAAGAAATGGTGGATGTGATGACGCAAACATACCTCGATCAATCAATTTATTTTTATAAAGCACTTTTCACATGTTTTCATATCACAATGACGCTTTACAATAAAGGGCAATACAATATTTCCCAGGCCTGACCCCCAAAAAGCTAGGCTGGCAGGAAGGAACCTTGAGAGGACCCTGGCTTAAAATGGGAGCCCTTCCTCCGCTGGCCGGCACTAGCACTACCTCTGATTCAGCATTCCTCCACACTTATGCAGGGCTTACACAATCAGGGTCGGGCCTACAAGGCAGACAAGAGGAGCGGTGTGGATTTGTTTGCCCGTTAATTGTGCTTAAGTTGTTTCGCTGTCAGGTACTGCTTGTAGTGTATATGTGAAGAGGCCCTCGGGACAGCTGTCAGGCAAGGCACCCATCTCTCCCGTCAAGAGCTTCTCTCCTCTGCCACCAATCCAGGGGTAACCAGCATGACAGCAGCACGGAGCCAGCAAATTTTTCTCCATTTGGGGCATCAGTTCCTTGCACAACAGGGTTTCAAAAAAAGATTTCTCTCAGTGTTCTATAATGCATGACCAAAATATGCGAGCCGATGATTGAGCCACGCAAGAGCGGTGACACCTCTCAGATGGATCCCTGCCCTGCACGGCTCTTCGCCCTGGGGTAATTTGCGTCGGCAGGAAGCCAGGGATCCAGGGGGCGACGGAAAGCCGGAGCTTTTCAGCCCACTGGATGAACCGTCCCAGGCGTCTTCTGCTCGTAATTAAGCAGGGAATGTGATAAATTGGCAGTCAGGGCTCTGAATAAACACCTGCTAAACAGCTCCGTTGTTGGTATGGAGGGCTACGGACTAGGTCGGAATATGCTATTGGGGGGTTAGGGGGTCGAGGGCATGCAACATTTGAACATGCGAGCTTTGGTTACTGGCATCCAACGCACAAAGCCGGAGGCACAGCCCATGCACCAGTCTGGACTACAGGATTACCGCTCTCAGGAAAAGGTAGAAGATGGGTGCATTAGGCCATGAAAACTCCAGGCCATGTCACCCAATGAGATGGAAGGGGGGAGCGGCCGTGTACTTGAAAATTTATTTTTCAACCAGCCAGCTTGAAGGACATAAGTGCCTGGCTGGTGATGATGCCTCCCTTCTGGCTGTGTGGTTTGCATGCATTAATCAATAGGAGGAGGATTTGACCTTTCTCTTCTATTCCCCATTTGGTCCTTATTATTTTGTTAAGGAAATGTATCCACAGCAGTTAACAGCCCCCTGATTTACAACACCTTACATGTTTTCCAGCAGAGAATGCCACACTGTTGAGCTGAGATAAAGGTGCTATTCTAGGTTGCCTGTATTAACCTGGCAGTGAACCAATTCAGGTTTAGAAGTGGATGCTGGACAGTTGCACAAAACAAGGAGTGTTTGTCTGCTCATTATTGCACGTGCCTATGCGTTTGCTGATTAAAAAAGAAAAGAGAACGGCTGAATATGCACCCCAGAAGAAGCCAGGACACAAGCTGCAGTCTAACAAGATCAGCCAGCCACCCTCTCAAAGCATAGAGAGCTGCGGCAGCGTGCCACACCTCCTCAGACTCCCATTGGCCAAGAAGGGCCGCCTCCCTCCCCTGCTTCATTGGCATTCAGGCAGCGCAGTGTGTGTGGAGGGCAGAGGAGAGCGCGAGTCTTACAGGGGCTGGCTTTGCTCCGACTCCTTTCATTCTGCCACTACTGCCGCCGTTCCCTGAAAGGAAAAATCTCTCTTAGAGAGAAAAATAGAGAGAGGGGGAACCCCTAAACCACTACGATTCAGGGATCAACCTTGCTCCATCACTTGGCTTTCACCTGGGTACAAACCGTCACAGAAGCCGACGCTACTTTTTGCCCGACCTGAGCCCCCTTCCCCCCTTGTTTCTCCCTTTGCCCTCGTCCTCCTTGCCTCCTCTTTTCCTGGCCAGTATATGGATAGAAGTTCCTTGTTTCAGCTCATACAAGAGCAGGTAAGCAATGGTTTCTATGGTTACCTCTCCTGCTTCCCATGGTTCTCACCTTTCTTGTATCAATATGTTGAACGTGAGAAGAAAAGAACTGGGGCTAGGGGGGCGCTTAAGGACGAAGCTGATGTCTGTGAGCTTTGGTTTATGGAGCAGTCCTGGGACAGGTGAGTCATGGGTTCTACCTTGAGAATGTTGTTTCCTGTTTGTAAATGGCTACCTGGCATTTTATTTATTTATTTTATTATTTGTTTTGCTGTCTGGAGTTCTTTTCTGAGCACTTTCAGTTGTTGTTGGTCATGGTGCCGTTCCCTTGCTGACTGATGCTCAGGGAAACATCCAGCCTTTGTTAATCGCCAGACTCTTGCAACATTTTATGGCAAGTGGACATAGACTGGAAAGGTACAATAGTCCAGCTATGGTTTCTTCTACTGAAGAATTTATTACAACTTAATACCAATATTTCTTTTTGCTTTCTGGACAAAGTTTTGAATATTGTTTTGAATTAGAATTTGTTTGTGATGCATTATCATATACATGCATTTGAGAGATGCACACAGAGATATGGTTGATTGGCAGTTAGCATCTGCCTGATTTTATCAGATCATATCATTATCATACTTTCCAATTCAATTCTTACTGCTGATCATTATGCCAAGAAAGGAATTGATTATCTGCAGCTGTATGGAAGGCTACAGGTGGGCAATTAGTGAAATCTATACAAAAATACCAGGGAAAACATGAAGTGGTGTACTCTCATGTGTGTGTGTGTGTGTCTATGTGTATTGGTGTTTGTGTGTGTTTGTGTTTGTGTGTGACTTTGTTTCTGTTACATCAGGGCTCTGTGAATGCTGGGGCTTCGATTGTTATTTTGAGAGATATTAATGGGAAAACAAACCATACCTGAGACCTGAAAACAATACAAATGAATGGAAAAGATAAACTATGGGCTTTAATCCGACCACATGGCTGCACTTGACCATGCTCCTCATTGACAACATTGATTTGTGCTGTAAGAGCATTGTCTTCAGATAGCAGAAGCACTGAAATTTTAAAAAATTAAGATTAATGCACCGTTTAGGCAAATTCATGCATTTCATCAGACCTTTAGACTTTCATGTTCTAGAGAGAACAGATTGAAGGATGATGAACTCAATTAATTAATATACGGTCTCCCTGGCAACATTAATTACAGACATGTTTGTCACTAGTAGTTTGTATCTCAATTGTCAATCGCTCCAAGCAAGAGAGTAGTGCCAGAAATAGACTCGTCATTCGGTGATTCCTCTCTGGTGCTCTTTTGTTCACTCAATTACAGACACGGGGCTGACCAACTGACCTCAGAGTGTTTATGTGTCTGTGAATATCTTGTATGGGTGCAGAAAATGCAAACATACACCAGGTATAATGTTTTCTCTGATGCCTTGACAGCTGTGGGTGCTAGAGGGCTTTGCTAGAACTTTCAATGATCTGCTGTAAGTGGACTTTGAACACTGAGTAACATCTCAGAGGAAAAAAGAATATGGGAGTGTCCAGTTTTGTGGTAATACCCATTGCAATCTCCTTCACCAGTGCTTTTAAAACAAGCCTTTACAATCTTGGGCTGCCTGAATCCACTCAGGATCCCCTTCCATAGTGGCTGTTTTCAACTTTATTAATGAGAAATTTCTCACGCCACTGAAGAATCGGCACCATACTTGCATTGTCTTGTTTCTTGTAATGTTTCATTAAAAGCATTTTTAATATTCATTGAAGTGAAGTAAAATAATTACCCTGATCATGTTCAACCTTTTACTGGTAGCTTCTCTCAATAAAAGCTCACAGAAAGTACTAGAATTGGTGTATCCTTGTGCATTTGGGATGGGGGAGGCTCTGACCAGTGTTTAAATAGCTCCACTGGGGGCATTAAGGAAGGAGCAGGTAGCTGACCCTGTTATTGTGCTCCATTGCCAGGCTATTGGTGGTTGTACAGGCATGCTGATGGACACCCCGAGCATATACATCAGGGTTATCTCCCAAATGCCAGGTTTACAGGTGAAGCTGAGTAGACATGTTGAGAGAAAGAGCGTAAAGAAGTAATGGTTTTTGCAACATTTAAGACTATTTAATTGAGCATTGTGTGTTCAGATAAAGCCTAGATAAGAACAGCAAGAGTCATATGGATATTTTACGAGCACAACTACTCGTGCTCATTGGAGCTTTGTGTTATATATTATTTTTAATGTGTTATTGTAGTTTGCAGTAGCGGGGAAAAGATGTGGTCGGCCAAATGGTTAATCAGAATTTCATCATTCCTTTTATTCCTTTTTGAAAAAAACTCTATTGTATGATAAATGTCTTAGTCTTTAGAAACAGTAATGGTCACAGGGGGGCTAGCTCATTCAGCTGGTTTATTAGTTGTCAAGCACAATGTTGTGCTGAGCTCAGGCTATTTCTAGCTCATTGCTGCAGACTCAAACATACACATTAGCATGACTGAAGGCATGGAAATTATGTTCCATTGTTGCAGTTTATTCAGCTCCAGTACATTGTAATAACTCGGTTTAATATGCATAGTTATATACAATCATGGCTAATGACTTGTTTTGGCAGAGTGGCACCATCTGCAAAATGAGAAAGAGTTCTGAGTGACTGCCATACTTTCTACTATACTATCTAAAACAATCTCCGGTTTATCCTTGAAGTTGCTCCGCAGTCTGCTGAAACTCAGATCTTTTGGGAATTCTGCAGTTCATCCTGTGCAGGCTCCAGTGTCAGCCAGAAGTGTCATCCTCCAAGTGACCTCTGGGCACACGTCTGCCTCGCTGATGGCAGCCTAAATAAGCACCAGGGACCCAGATGGAAAACACAGACTATTTTAGTTATGCGACCCGAGACAAATGTCTCGAGGTAGAGCGCTTCTCCTCCATTTAATTTAATTTCTTCCCAGTTCCCACTAAGAGAGGAATTGCTTCATGAGTCGGGATCAAATGGCACATGGTACGTTGTAGGTGCTGAGGAGGAATAGCATACAGCTCAGAAAGGAGTATACATTATAGGTTCGAGCATTGGGGTGTCACAGGGCTGAGCGGAATCTCTAGCAGCTGGGTCCCTCCGCAAGCCCTGTTTTCCCAGAGAGGGGCTGGAGGTTAGCAATGCGGTTCACCTGGCCACCAGGCGGCCTCCCCAATCTCGTCATTGCTCTCAAGTTTGCCTCCCTCCTGGAGAGAGATGTGACAGTTGCGACCCTCAGGCTGCCTGTTGCTATGGTGACTAAGGCAGCCTGTCAACGTGTTAATTGTGGTGGTTCGATTGCGGCTCGCTCTCGACCTGAGAGCCTGTAAATCATGCTGCAAGATCTTTGCTGAAGTCCACTGCGCTGTCTAAACAACTCCACCCAGATGCAAGCCCTTCGCAACAGCAAATATGATGACATTGAATGGACAAACATGTCAATGTGTTTTTTTCTCTGTCCATGTAATTTAATGCAGTCCATAGATTAGAAAATCTTACTTGGGTACTGTGAATGTAAGTTTGCTACACAGAAGTAAACACATAATTTCAGTCATTTCACATGAAAGAAAAATTATATCCTGAAGCACATGCGAGCACAGACTGAGCCCTGTGAACTGGAGTTGTCGGTTTTAATCCTGGGCACCTATAGGCCAGCAGGACTGCCAAGTGGGACCTGCTTTTCCTCCAATCTACACCTCTCATGTAGGCTGTGTAGCTTGCAGTGTGGAAAAGAGACAAGAGGCACAAAGGCGACTAGGATTAGAGGACTTGTCTCACACCCTCACCCTCCTGAGTCGCAACGAGTTAAGATACATAAGCACAACCGGTGATTCAAAACTGTGGAAGAAAATGGAGGGGGGGGGGAAATCTGATACCTAACAAATAAATAAATAAAACAGACTGGTACCTTACCCCAAGGGTAGCTGAAGAAGAAAGGTACTGGTATATTGTGGTTCCTGATAATACATTTTACCCCTGTCCCAATGATTATTAACCCCCCCGCTGGTAGCGGTGGTGAAAGTGATGCAGTCCTGCATGGTGCCTCCCGTGATTGCTCGAAAGAGAGATAGCACATTGTT
>JAOVYW010014724.1:2770-25823 GCA_025775045.1 Hiodon tergisus | reverse complement strand
CAGTGGGAGTTTTACATACAGTGGGAGTGTGGCATACAGTGGGAGTTTTACATACAGTGGGAGTGTGGCATACAGTGTGAGTTTTACATACAGTGGGATTGTTACATACAGTGGGAGTGTGGCATACAGTGGGATTGTTACATACAGTGGGAGTGTGGCATACAGTGGGATTGTTACATACAGTGTGAGTTTTACATACAGTGGGAGTGTGGCATACAGTGGGATTGTTACATACAGTGGGAGTGTTACATACAGTGGGAGTGTGGCATACAGTGGGATTGTTACATACAGTGTGAGTGTGGCATACAGTGGGATTGTTACATACAGTGTGAGTTTTACATACAGTGGGATTGTTACATACAGTGGGAGTGTTACATACAGTGGGATTGTTACATACAGTGGGAGTGTGGCATACAGTGGGAGTGTTACATACAGTGGTTGCCACAGGACAGGAGCCCTGAGCCCTATTTGAAGAGAGACCGACATGCACTCATGCCCTCCTTCTTCCCCGTTTCCCCCTGCCTGCTAGTCTCTTTTTATGTTACGTCTCACCATCCTGAGAAAACTCACAGGCCTCACTCTAATCACTCCTAAAGCCAGCAGACAATGGAGGAGGCTGGAGAGACTTCTGCGCTTGGAAGTCTGGCAGGAAAACACAGGGCTCGTGAAAAGGCCATCTTTGACTGACAGGTGTTGACGACGCGCCCTGACGGACAAGCGACCGAGAAAATCAACAGGACCGATCTATAACTGGTGCTCAAGAGTTAGCGGCTGTCCAAACACCAGCGCCTGCCCTTCAATTATGGCTGGATATATACAGCGATTGTACATGCTATCATCACGTGTGGTTTGCGATGCCAGTGTTGCAAATTCCCAAAATAGGTCATACGTGGGCAATTGCAGGCAGCCCATGGATCTCAGATATACACTTCCACTGCATACGCACGGAGCCCGGACACTGCTGGCGTGTGCTTAGAGTCACGGCCCTATTAATAACAAGTTGTTTTACAAAGTGAGACAAATTTGTTTTGCGTGTCCATCAACAAGCACCAGGACGTCATTTCCTTTCGCTTTGTTATTCCACCACGTCAAAGCACCAAGGAGATGAAATATCCCGACTGGTATTGTCTGAGGAATTGAAGTTCTCTGCCAGACTCTTGGGCAGACATCTGGGGGCTATGTGTGTTCCCTGATAACACAATGGAGAGAGTCCAACAAAAAAAACCCAGATATTCAAACTAAATGTGGACATAATTACAAAATAAACAATCATGGTGGTGGGGAGGAGGAAGGCGGGGGAGGCTGCATGCTCAAAAACTTAAAAGACTGAATTAACTAATTTCCCTGCCATACAAGATAACTCAATGGGCTTGACTCTAAGGGGTCACCCTTACCAGAGCCTTACACTCTTCCGTGATGATTGGCTGTCCAAACGTGGGACGTATCTTTTTTTACTATTGTCAAGATCATGTGTGGTTCAGGGAAAAAAACATTGCACAGCAGCAAATAACTGTATTGTGGAATTCAAGAAAATGCATCCACAAAAAACATTTGTATTTCTGAAACGAGTGACAGTTTAGACAGTCTTGTGGTAGCCACCCGTCTCTTTTACACTCAGCAGGCTACACAGCAGGCTGCACACTTCCACGATGATTGGAGGAGAGGTACGTCCCTCTTGAGAGGTTCAGCACTGATTGGAGGAGAGGTACGTCCCTCTCGAGAGGTTCAGCACTGATTGGAGGAGAGTCACGTCCTTCTTGACAGCACCGCTAGCCTGCGGGCACCTAGGAAGCCAAAAGTAGTGGCGATTCATGAAGTGCCAAGGGAAGCCATGCAGATCTCCACTCACCACAGCCCAGGCAAATGACATAAGCTGGATTCGAAGCAGCGAATTCCCTCATAGGACTCAATCTATGCTTGAGCGAGCTCCTTTACTGATTGAGCAACTGAAGTCCCTTTCGCACCAAAGGCACTAACATGCAGGTGCACACCTGAAGTAATTTTAAACTGGGAGGATATGCATACGCAGCAAAAGGTTGTGAGTTACATTAGCAGCCAGTGCAGCACTAGGCCATGGCACCCCAAGTTCAAGGCTTTTGTTTGCTATCATAACATATTATTGAATGACAGTTGGAACCCTAACCCTGTTCTTTCGCTGTACCTAATGTATACAAACTGGTGGTGGAGCTTCATTGTACCAACCCAAGCACTGCTCATATTGAAATATCTTGAGGAGTCATTCATTTAAAGTTGAGTAAACCTGAGTAAAATAAGGGACGGTATGTGACATTTTTTTATAATCTCGTTTCTTCACAACACATCCTTCTGAGGTTATTACTAAAGGACAGACACCAAAATTGCTCACAGTCACTCTTACATTGCATGTTACATGAACATCCACGTGGGTGTGTGTATGTAAACTCAAAACCACTTTTTAGATTAGATTCCCCCTTTTGTCCAAAGACTTAAAAAATCTTTTTCTTGGCTGATACGCTATATAAAAAAAGTTTCCTTTTATTAACACTGATTTAAGACTAGTCCTGTAGAGCTCAGCCTCTTTAGATTTAGATGCTGGTGAGCGACATATATGGTTTAGAGGGTCCAACTTCTGTTGTGGTTGAGTTTATTGCATAAAAGACCCCACCAGAGGGAAAATGAGTTGGACTAGAGTATGCGTGCACGCACGTTTCCGTGACAGTAAAGGTCCACACTAACATGACTGGCTAACAGTGGGGTTAAAACCAGGGCCTAGATCCCAGAGGTACAGACTCCCCCAGTTTTTCTACGGAGTGCTCCCGCTGCCTTCAGGAAATCGAACCTCACTGAGCGGAGGTGAGAGTTTGGCCTCACCAATCCTGCATGTTTAACACAGCCAGGCTTGGCTGCTCAGCTACAGAGGGCAAGAAACAAACGTGTAACAGAATCAATGGACAGTACGAAGGCATGGTTATCCTTGGTTGTTTGGCTGCGACACATGCTTCATGCACACCTTGAAGGGCACTTGTTTCGGTTAATGTGTAAAACAACTCTAGTTGTTAGAGGCTGGCACCTATAAAGGTAAGCAACTAAGCCCTTGCTGATATAGCTTTCAAAGTAATTTTCTAACTGAAAAAAACCCATTAAAAATATACATGCATTACAGGAAATAATTTTCTCTTGAATCCATTCAAGTAAAACATGTGGCCCTATAATTAAGCTACAGGGGTGCAGAACACTCTCTAAGAAAATTAGTTAGGCGTTGTTAGCGTCAACAAAAAAAACTGATTTATATTATGCCATAAAACAATGCGCTAATTCAACAGCTTTTCCATCCAGGGATAAATATATATTGATATTTAATGTTTCTGTTTCATAATGAGGTCTATCTGAATCGCAACAAGAGGTGGCTGCCAAATGGCTATGGGTTCTTGGAGGAAGTGCTTCCTACAGGTACTTCTGTTTTCTCCCGACAGGTTAATCGGCCAGGTATAGGTATATTCAGGTATAGGTCCATATGCCTCTCACGCAACCATGACTTAGACTAGATGTTATTTTTAATTTAATTTTTTGGTTTAGTCGCTGCTTAGCCTGCAGTGCACTATGAAACTTTAAATAATGTTTGGAGCACTCAATCAATCAAAGTAGGTGTGCGGAATCTAACAAACGATTTGTTCACTTTCCTCATCAGGCATGACTTGTTGATTTAGATCACTGATATTTTGCAAGCCAAAAGTTGCAATGATTGGTTCACTTTCCTCATCAGGCATGAGTTGTTGACTTAGATCACTGATATTTTGCAAGCCAAAAATTGCAATGATTGGATCACTTTCCTCATCAGACATGAGTTGTCAATGAGTCAATAACATTTGATAAAATGTGAAGATTCACAACGTCAGGACTCTCTTTGCGGTTGACTGGGTTGACTCCAGCAGCAGTTGGTACCCTACAAGCTAATCATATATTACTGAAAAATTTCAAATTATGGTTGAGAAAGCCATTGCTAACATACACAGGCTTTGGGGTGGGGTTGGTTACTCGCGGAATTTGTTTTGCAAAACAAAGAACACTAGCTATCAGTTAAAGTACAGCTGTACACTATTTAGCTAGCTACCTATTGTAACAGGGGGTTTACCATTAGAACACTGGGAGTTGCCTACTAAGGCCTCGTTTCCCATACTACCAGGAACCAACCTTCGCCAGTCTAAGATGAGCATATTTAGGGCCTTGTTGGTTCCTGGTGATTTCCCATTACCGTTGAACTATAACCAAGGTACGCTACATTTGCAACGAATTGACTTCTGTACACATTTGTAGCTAATCTGTACCTATAGCTATAAAATTGTCGATTAGCATCATATCAATAAATATTGATAAAGACGCAATCTTGCCGTTTCAGTTTTGCACTGCATTAATAGCAATATAGTCTAAGGTAGATTGAGGTAGCCACCCCCAGAACAAGAATTTACCTTCTGAATTTTAAAACTTTGAGGAAAAGTATATTTTTAATTTTATAATTTACCTTCTGTTTTAAAAATGGTGCCAGTGACTCGTGCATGAGTATCAACAACAATCTGTGAGACCAATCATTATTGAGCACCGCCGATTTCTAACCCCACCCTCTGCCATGGTTCCGGCTGGTTCCGGCTCCGTCTCAGATATGAAAGCGAGCTGGTGGGAAAATAGAAAAGAACCCATACGCATGAAACTCCCGGCTCCGTGCGTTAAATTAAATATGAGACACTGAAAGTACAACTGAATCAGGTGGCACTACAATGGAAATCAAAATGGAAAAGAGAATGTTATTATAAAAAAGATATTTCAACATTTAATACATAAATTATTTAGCCTATGTATTTATTTAACTAATTTATTTCTTTTAAAATTAGATATCCACCACAGACCAGTGGATTACAGAGCATTTCTGTTTCTGTGTGCGATTTTGCCGACTCATTGAAGGCCTACCAGCATTCATCTACACAATCCGCGTAGGAGACCAAAACAGCAAATTTCACCAGCAAGTGAATGGTTCTACTCCCCATCTGTCATGCAGCACTAGTGGGAGGAAATGGTTGCCGAGGACTGACTTACTCTGATGCCAATAACCCCCATCCTGCCCCAGAAAAGCTCATTTCCATTTTTAAACAATACAGGGGAACAGCAGATACAAATATTTTTTAATGCAGTAAAACTAAAGAAGGAATATGGTTTTCAGTGGTTCAACGGACTGATTTCTCTAATACTGCCAAAAATTTTCATTTTATCTTTGCTAACATGAGGTATTACTAGCTGTGTTTATAGGCCATATTAAAGAACTCAATTTGGACATTTTCTTTTGTCAATTAATGAAGACACCTCATATTTGAATTTTCATCAACAGATTAAGAGTTTATTTGACATAATTATTTATAATTATTTACAATTATTAATTATAATTTTTTTACGGCTAAATTATTTAATATGATTACCTTCACTATAGAGTAAAAAGTACTTAAGTCTAATAAGTCTTAAGTCTATGAACTCTATAAAATTCTATAAATAAGTTAAAGGGAATTCAGATTTATATAAGAAATGAATATGCTTTAAAAGTGTTTTAAAATAATACTAAAGTTATAAATTTAGGCACAGAATAAGGAATTCGTCATATTTTGAAAAATCTGCTCACCTGCCATTTTCCATGTGGAATTTGCATTAATTGAATATAAACAGTATAAAGGATTCAACTTTTTAAAAGTACGCACATAAAAAGATATTACGGAAGTTATTTTCGGTGAGAAAAAGACACACATCACCTGTCAAATAAACTCTAAATCTGTTGATAAAAATTCAAACATGAGGTGTTGGATTGACTGTATACGGTGGAGAGGGTATGCTTCATTATTTGACAAAAAAAAGGTGTCTAAATTGAGATATTATTTAATATGGTCAATAAACACAACTAGTAATACCTGTTAAAATTCCATCGATCACTAATAATCTAAATAGGGAAAATAATCTTTCGATCTTTCAAACGACGAAAGTCATTTTCGAAAATCTGAAAAATCAGATTACACATATTAAACGGAAAAACGTAGTAAATCGTAAAATATAAAACTAAATAAAATATAGTTTGCAAACTACCAATCCTTGACCCTTGACGTAAATCGAAGTGGATGATTAAAAAGGAGACAGCATCGTTATATATGACTAAAGTTTAGCAAAGTTGTTAAGCCATAAATCTACTTAAAACATACGAAAAACTAAGACGGTTATTTAAAAAAAACAATTAATAAATAATAATAACAATAATAATAATAATAAACCAGTAAAGTCATTTAAAAGTCATATTATTATATTTTTGTCCCGATTCAGTGATTCCAAATGTCAGACCAGCTACTCTTCCCTAACCCAAAACCTCTTGATAACAATTCAGAGGAAATTTATTATTGATATTATAAATCGCACAGAACAAAATGACTACCCATGAAAACAAAAGCCCATATATATATATTTCAACTATAACATCGTTATAGTCTCTGGAAACAGTATTCAATTTAATTTGCAAAGGTAAATTGATCCCAGAAAACGAATTGGAAACAAAATTCAAATGTAGATTCACCTTACTAGAAAAAAATCTAGTAGACATCTATCTCCGGTTGGCTATTGACGAAACGATTCACAAAATTCCACGCATTTTTTAAACATATGTTATAGAAATACATTTATATAGCATTTTTACACCTTACACGACTTATAAACATAAAATGTCAAACCATTTTGCATTGTATAGTACACATAATTTTATATTTATAGACTATATAACTATCCTAATTGACTAAAAATAGTAAATACTTCTCTTATGCGTGTACCATCCAGTATTAATCGGTCGATATATTTTTTTAAATCATTACCCGTTAATAGTTGAACATAATTTTCTAAGCCGAGTTCTGTTGTCTCGTCGTCCCGATGCATAATCTAATGCCTGAACGGACATGTGTCGTATTTTGCGAGTATAATACAGTACAGTACAGCGCCGCATCGCATGTCGGAATTTTTTAGAATGTCCTTACATTTTCATTAATATCAAATAAGGTAACAAAGATTAACAATTGACTAACTAAAGTTACCGCTTCGTAAATCTAGAAGAACGCATATGCGCATGGCAATCGAAGGTGAAAACGCACTCAGGTGTGCCGGAGTTAGTAAACCACGGCAAAAATATTAAAGTAAAATAATCAAGAAACTAAATGACAAACTTGCGATTTGCCATAATGCGTGACAATAGCGCGTATGCTTAATTCAATTCACTTGTCAAACCCTCCCAATAGCGATGCTATTGTCCCGGGGTATCGCTAAACAAGTGCAGCTGGGTGGTAATAACCTGAGCTAGAGATCCGTCAATCCAGATGCCTCAAGTTAATCTTAATGGGAAAGAATTAAAATGCTCGATTGCGGCTGTGCGCGGGTGTATATATATTTATATATTTTTTAAAACCCTGTTTGAACAGCTCGTTTCCCTTTATTGTCAGTCTTGAGGTAGCCTACTGACCTGGATGAAATGTCACCGTTTGTTAATATTCGCTTTTGCTTGCGAAATGGTGAGCGATTAAGTCAGTCAAAAATGTACTATGGCTTTTGGTCTGACTATGGTCTCACAAAGCCGTCTTCCTCATGTAACAGTTCAACACATCTAAAGGCGTGTATGTCTCAGTTAAGGAGGTGCGGCCAAAAGGCCAGGGGGAAAAGTATGAAACGTTCCACCCTCACGAAAACAAAAGTTTGGGGTAAAGAATGGGATAAGGGCAAACTCGGAAATGGGATTCTAAGAGTAACTGCCCTCCTCTGCGGACATTAAACGAGCGTGTTTAGGATTTAAGACGCGGTGGTCTTCTCGAAGTTGTGGCATGCGACATCCGATCGACGCATTGTACGATGTATTGGAAAAGCGAACAAATGCTTGTATGTAGTAAATCGGAGGATAAAGGAAATGGGCTAAATTCGATATCTAACGATACGGTAAGTGAAATTATTGCACTTGGTCGCTGGTGTGTTTCAAATAGCATTTCTCATTTACATAATTTTCACTGTTCCTATGCATAGTCATTACGGCTATAAGCGATATTAAACACTGAATGGAAAAACAATTTGCTTAATTACATTTAACGTCAAATTTAATTAAAAAAAACATTTTTGGACCTCAAGTGTTAGAAATAGAACTTTTAAAAATCTTAATGTTGCCTATTTAATAGGCTACGTCTGTTGTATCTGTTTTGATTTGCGATATTTCCATTGACAATCAGTTGCCAATGACAAACGGTCTCGTTGCGTGATAATTGGATATTAATTTAGCGCAATGGACTTCTGATTATTTCACTTAAGTCTTTAAATCTGATTTAAGAAATGGGAATGTTGCGATTCAATTTAAAGAATCGTCGAAAAACACCTTTTGCATTGATTGTCAGCTTTTTATTTCGATTTCTCAACATTCTCGAAATTGGCGAAAGGAAAACACCAGGCGTGGTAAATTCAGTAATTATCACTCGAGTAGCTTATTAAGGCACTTAACCTTTAGGTTACCTTGTTCGAAGTCATTTGCGACAAAACGGGTTATTTTAATTGCTGTGATTAAATGAATCAATTCCCTTTCTCACTGACTCCAAACTTTTGATTGACAGTTGAAATTGATATGTTGGGGAGTAAACCATTGTGTTAAGGAGTTCCCAGTCTCAAAGGCGTATTCCCACAGAATAATAAACGAAGGATAACCATTACTTCAAGAGGCGTCTGTTTTTGTAAGCAAGGGCTAGAATCTTTGCTTTCTAAATGACATCTTAATCGTCGAGGTTGTCATGGTGAAAAGGTAAGTGGATATTTATGGGCTGGCTGCAGAGGTTAAAAGGCTTATCGAATAGTAGGGGTTTCTACTCTGACTGAAGCACTTTTTTTCCCCCCCAAAGTTTCTCGTCATGTCTGAAGATTGCGAAGGCGCAGCCACTGGGGCATACGGACGAAGCAGGAAAAGCAGAGGAGATGTTGAGCAGGTAAAATCACTTGCACACCGCAAACGACTGTACAGAAATGCGCAGCGCCAAACAATACCACAATTTTCATTTAAAGCATTGCTTTTCATACCAAAATATCATTATTTCTGTAAATTCCGCAGCTTTTGCTAGCGCTGCCTAACTTTTAAAGGCCTCGTATTTTTTTTTTTCCTTTAAAACTTGGGACAAGCACAATGTCTTAGCCAAATTATGACTGCGCAGCGAATACATGTTTGATTGCGCTTCTTTAAAAACCGTTTCTTGCCGCTTTGTGTTTTTGGTTCAGAGTACTGCAGAGGAGTATTTCGAAGAAGATTCGTGTTCCCTGTCTTCCTCCCTGTCGCCTTCCTCTTCACCACAGGGGATGGCTTCAGCCCCTCTCGAGGGAAAAACTGTTTGTACCAGTTGTGGTGTAGAAATAATTGATAAATACCTACTCAAGGTAAGACTTCGCTGGTATGCGTTATTGAACAACGCTGTTATTACACTAGGCAAGTTATTTTAAAAACAAACTGACAATACTTCATTTATTTGCATGTAAAATTTAAATTAATTCAATTGTGAGATTGTTACGTGGTTTTCGTAGAGGAAAGGTGTTCATTTTAGCTCTTTCGAAGTTTCATCAATTTGAATGCTTACGCTCCAGTGGGTTTTGTTTTTATGGAATTTACAGGTGTTGCGACTCTAAATTTTATATTTCGCTTTGTCTATTTATATAGGTAAACGACTTGTGCTGGCACGTTAGATGTCTCTCGTGCAGCGTATGCCACATTTCTCTCGGAAGGCATGCTAGTTGCTACATCAAAGAAAAAGAAGTCTATTGCAAACTCGATTATTTCAGGTAGGCCAAGTTTTTCCCCCTTTCGTAATTTTAAACTTTATTCAGAACCGATCAATCTGTTGTGTTTGACGCCAGTTTTCGCCGGCGCTTTGCGTCCTGTATCTGAAAATAAAATAGTTTGCGTTTCTAATGGGTTAAAACGAGAGCGTAATATAATTGTTCTTTATACGCCAATACAAACCCGTTGCTTTTTTTCGAATTGGTATTGCAAATTCATTTATAGGCCACCTGCTTCCTTTTCACTTTATAGTTGCATACACGCAAGACCTAGCTTTATCGTCGCAGTTGTGCGTGCTTAACTTCAACGAAATTATTGAAATTGGGTAATTTCTGGAAAACGCGACAGTGTAATGCATTTAATAAAATCGGCTTTACGTAGTCCTAAAACATTTCTTAATGGGTGTCAAACCGATGTAATGGTTTGGTTTATTGCACTATCCCAGATTGTTAGGGGGAGAAAATGCATACTTACATTTCTTGAAACATTTTTGTTTTCTGTAGAAGATATGGAACACGGTGTGCTCGCTGTGGCAGAAATATCCACTCCACTGACTGGGTTCGACGTGCAAAAGGGAATGTGTACCATCTGGCCTGTTTTGCCTGTTTCTCCTGCAAGAGGCAGCTGTCGACGGGTGAGGAATTTGCCTTGGTGGAGGAGAAGGTTCTGTGTCGTGTCCACTATGACTGCATGCTGGACAACCTCAAGCGAGCTGTGGAAAATGGTGAGCTTTGGCAACATTAATTTTAGTCATCCTTCAATTGATTTTTAATGGTTGTGCTCCAGCATAAGCCACCCAATAGTTTTGTACACGTGTAAATGGTGTACTTCCCCCTTAACTGCTGCTGTGTGCACATTAAGATATTTCATCTGGTTTTTGGTAGCTACTGTAAATATTAGGATTAAATTTTATTTTTTTGAATGGACAAGTGTTGGACATAGACGGAGCAGAGATTTGTTTGACAGCTTGGTTTTCACGGTGCAGATCTGAAGCCAACGCGTGGGTGCGTTTTTGGTTTATTACAGGAAATGGAGTAAACGTTGAAGGGGCATTGCCCACAGAACAAGAAGTGAATCAGCCCAAACCAGCCAAGAGAGCGCGCACCAGCTTCACAGCGGACCAACTACAGGTCAGGACAAGCGCCGTTTTAGGGTGAATTTCCCCCCTTTACAAAGGTGCCTCAACGTGTTCTCTGAGACTGACAATTAAATATGGCAACGCAAGTGTTTTATAGATGCTATTGGTATGGCTTAATTTGAACCGGCTTGTGGCTTTTGTGACTTGCTTGCAGGTGATGCAGGCCCAGTTTGCTCAGGATAATAACCCAGATGCTCAGACTTTGCAGAAGCTGGCAGAAAGAACCGGACTCAGCCGGAGGGTCATACAGGCAAGAGCCACTTTGTTCACAGGACAGAATTCAATATAAATCGGTCCGTTATGGCAAAGTGTGGTTTCAGTCACTAGATCAGTGCTAATAAGAGGAAAATGTACAGGAGACTAGGCACTGTAAAAGGGAGAAATCCTGTACCTGCTACCTGACCCAGTCTTTTATGGGGTTATGCAGTTTGGAGGTTTGTAACTAAAACTGCTTGTACTCCAGAATTATAATTTTTATTTATTTAAACTTTATATTTAACTGGATCATTGGTTGTCACTAACTATTGTACTGTGGCTCTGCAAATGTGTTTGGGGGAAGATTTGAATGGTTGTGAGTTTAAGCTCAAGTTCTACTGGCCCCCTTATAGGTAATGATTTTGGAGATGTGGCATTTCCAAGTGAATGAATTTTTAAGTTTGTCAGGGAGGGTTGGTCAGGCTTGCTAAGGTGTCGTGCTGAAAAGGTTATGATGGAGCAATTATTTACGAATGGCTGGTGGACAAAATTTTGAGCTTTTAAGGTCTTCAATTACATGCAGGTGCTAAAGTTCCCAACACTGCCAGGATTGAAAAAAATTTCATCCTGATGTTGACAAGCTGTTAACTTGTTACAGCAGGTACTTTTAAGTACTATGATTGACGTATGCAAATTTAAAACGATCATTTTAAAAGAAGTCTAGTCTGGTATGCTTTTTTATAATTGCATTTCATTGTATAGTTTTAGTTGTACTGAATTGACAATGTTTAAGCAGACTTACTGGGAACAAGTTTCAAAACTCAAATACATTTAAGAAAAAATTGGTCATTTTAAAACATTCGGTTTGAAATTCACTGCATATGACAATCTTGATGTAAAAGGGAACCCCCTGCCCTCCTTCAAAGTGGTAATTCTCCTGTACCCCTCTAGAACACCACAACTGCACTCTGAATATCGTGTGCAGCCAAGCGTAGATGCTCCACTGCAGAATGTTGGCACGTGGGTCTGCGGACCTGCTAATGAGTCTGGTTCTGCTGTTCAGGTTTGGTTCCAGAACTGCCGGGCCCGTCACAAAAAGCACGTGAGCCCCAACCACGCATCAGCAGCGCCAATGTCTTCACTGCAGCCACCCCGGCTTTCCCCACCCATGATGGAGGAAATGCAGTACACCACCTATGGGCCACCAGATGGGCCCATGCTCACTGCTCTGCACTCTTACATGGATGGTGAGAAAGGCCCCGGTGTAAACGTCTGCGTACCCGTGCCCTTCGGGAGACATGACTGTTCGCTTTTGTTAATTGTGCGTAAACCTGTCTGTAGTCGACTGACTATTACTTTTATTTTAATGAAGACGAGATGATATGCCAGAATGATTATCATGCCATTGACCTGCGAGACTTTGTATTCTGAGTTTAACACCGTTGGCGTCTTATGCCACTGATTGTCTTCACAGTGCACTCTCCGTCATCTCTGGTGTTCCAGCCCTTACTGCCTCACACCATTGCGCAGCTGCCAATCAGCCACGCCTGAGCCGCCCACACCACATGTGGCCACAGTGCCAACATTCAGGTCAGAACCACGAGTTCCAGCCCATGCGACCGCCGTTAAGCGCACTTGGGCTCTACCGAAGGAGATCTACCTTTCAGTGATCCAAGAAAAAGTTCAGTGTTAATTGAGGCAATTGTAAGACTTTTTGTTTAATATATAATATCTATATATTGGTGATTAAGTTCATATGTTATTAACTTATTTTGTGTATGTGACAGAGCACTTTGTTTTAATAAATTTAAAACTTGCGGAAATGGCTGGCTGCATTGGTGACTGATCTCCTTTGCTGGTGTGTTGTGACTGGCAATGTGTCAATTTTTTTTTTTTTTTATTCATAATTTTAGTTTGAAACCAAATTGTGTGGATGAACTACAAACAATGAATGGCATGTCCGTCAATCAACTATTCTACCATACAGACCCCTTTGATTGGAGAAGTGAGGATGAGGTGTTAGACACTGGGACTCTTTGCTCTACAAGGTCGGTTGCCTTTGCTGAGCTCGGTGGTAGCTGTCTTAATGTTGCACCTTACAGTTGATTTTTGGCATGGCAGGTTTGGTCTTGGATTTTTGTTCAGGTTTTTCAGCCTGACTTGGCAGTTACTGGTCCCCGTGTTGTCTGATGCCATCAGCAGGGCAGCTGGTGGTGTGCTGGTTAAGGTGTTGGACTTGTAACCTGAAGGTTGCTAGTTTTATATTAAGATTTTTTTTTAATTTTTAATTTTTGCTTCCCAATTTGGAAGTGTGTGTGTCCTCCACATGTAGGTGGGGTGAGGGTGAAATTTGACTAGTCCACTGCAGGCTACACCACCCACACAACAGGTTCAGTGTTGATGGGAATCAGGGAAGCGATACTTGTTGGCAATGATCAGAGAAGCCCTGCTGATTTAACCCACTCACGCCTGGGTGGCTCCATGTGCACCACCCCTGTGTTCTCCCAGACAAAATTTGTCTGACAGCCGTTGGATTTGAACTGGTGAACCCCAGCTCGTAGTGCTAAGTCTGCATTCAGGTGAGCACCATTGCTGACTGAGACAATCTGTAGTCTTGAATTGATTCTGGATGCATATAGAAATTGTTTTGGGGAAAAATGTCTTGAGCAAACTGTAGAACAGACTCCTAATGCAAATGTGCTCTTGTATTATGAAAAAAATGTATGCCCCAGTTTGGGAAGGGTTACATAGCTTTAGGTTCTGGGGCTCCACCAGACCGCATTTAGGGGCCAGATGGAGAAAGTTTGGGACAGCAGTGAATCTTCCCAGAAGTGCCAGTCATGCCACAAATGTCCAAGAATATGCTGTAAAAAAAAAAAAAAACCTAGAACATCCAGGGAGCTGCAAGCATCTGTCTCAGCAAAGGTCAGCGTTTTCATGACTCCACCATCAGAAAAACACTGGGCAGATACTGGATTCATGGGAAAGCAGCAAGGTGGAAGTTGGTCACCAAGAAGTACATGAATGCTCATCTCAAATACACCACCACCTTGCTTGACCATCGGTATTGGGTAATTCTACAGGAGAATGTCAGGCCTAGCTTGTAAAGACGGCTAATTTCTTTTTAGCTGAAAGTAGGTAAGACCTGACATTGCACTCTGGGTTTTTATGCAGCTAGTGTCTAACCTTCAAAGTATTGCTGCCATGGTATCTGACTCTTACTGATTTGAAATATTTCTGACTGGTGCCTAGCAAAACATATTATCGTTCGGTCCAGTGATCAGTAGTAATCATGTGCAGTATGAGCTGGTTCGTATTCCACAACATCTTTTAAAGGTGGTCAATCAAGGACAGAATCAGAAGTGATAATAGTCTTATCTTTGGAACAGTAGACAAAGACAAATTTCAGTTTACATTAAATGTTATCATGGGGTATCCCTGTGGCGTCACTAGGATTGAGGCTTGGGCCAAGCTCAGTAATTTGTAAATGTGGACAACTTTCGGATAGTTACGTTTTTAAAAATTGTATTTATTTTTAAGTGTTAAAACAATGTTTACTTTTTTTTTTTTGAAAAATGCTGAGGGGAAAAATGAGTTCAATAAGACTGGGTTATTGCACTTAACGTAAAATTGGATTTTCCTACTGTGTGGCATGAATGTAGGGCAACGATATTGTGCTATATTGTTATACAGACTATGTTAATGTAATTGTTTTGCCATCAAAAGATTCTAAAGGACTAAAGGAATATAAAAACAGCGGTAAATAGGCAAACCGTTTTAGCATTCCTCGTTGACTTTCTAAAAAAATATTTTAAAGTATCGATTAATAGTGTTTGCCAAATTAACTACTGATACAACACAGAAAAACAATGAGAAAGTCATTACGAGACTTTTGTCTCAGTTTTTGTGGTCTATTTGGACTTCCCCTTCAGTTTCTTTGCAGACCGTTAATCATAGCCGGTAACCGTTAGCGAACCTAAAAAAAACAACCTTCAGCACCTTAAACAGAATATTACACTACACTTTTTTATTTAAATAATTGAAGACCAACACAATATACAAATAATTGAATCACTGATAAATGCGCTTATTAAATAAGTTTATTTCCGACTTATTTTTTAAATGTTCCATTTAAAGAAATGTTCGTGGTGTAGAAGAATCCTGCATTAACCTTTAGTTTCTATAAAGTTTTTACTCTTTAATTGGCCATTTTATTTCCCAGACCAAGTGTTTAATACTTTAATTAAAAATAAATTGTTGATATTTACTTAGTCATTTAAACGTTGTAATTTAAAATGGACCATAAATCAATATAAATTAGGTTATATGGCACTAATTTGTCAATCTGGAGAGAAAAAAAACTGCAAAACATAAGTTAATTATTTAAACTGTTATTTATACATAAACACTGCAAAGGAAGTTCTCGTTCACGTCATGATGATTTCCCTCACATACTTAAAAAAATAAGTATAAAATGTGAACAACGGAGAATATTCGATAAAATACAACGCATCCACCATGGAGTTGCTTGTAAGTTCTATGCACGTAATGCTCCTCCTGCTGGACGCTCTTCGTTTGACAACATACCACGAGGACACGACATATGGCAGTTGGAATTCTACGGTCAGAGATCTTGCTCGAATGAGCACTGTACATTGAAACTGTAATCCAAAATTGTATTTATTTTTTTAAATATAAAATATATTTCATATCAGCAAATTTACAGTGACATTTGTAAAAGCCCCTAGACATCAGGCAGGAACTAAGGTCAAAAATAATCCTGTCCCTGACCCAAACTGTGCAAAGATATGACTGCTAATTATTTCCCTTTAGTAAAAAAAAAAAGGAATACAAATCAATATTGTTGACAAAACTGTAGATTGCCATTTGTAAAGCCGTTTCCCATAGTTCCAATTTTAAAGACAATTCCCTATTTCCTGCAGATCCCAGCGGAATCTCCCCATCCCCACAATTGACCTTTTCTGCCACCTAGTGAATTTCACCCATCATTGCGTCTTCCTCTTCTTTCTCTTCCTCTTATTGAGGATCTTCCTCAGGGACGTGCTCATGTAAAATGGTCGGACTGCTGAGCCATCATTTTTTTCCAGGTCCAATACTGGGAAGGGGAATAAACACTGTTATTAATCTCATATTGGGCTGAATTTCACTGCCCAGTGGACGTTTCAACTCATTTTTACTGGCCTGTCTGAAAGGTGCCAATAACTAAAAGCTGACTCTAGAGCATTCAGTCAGAGATACGTTTTCATGAGATACAAATAAACATTTTTAAATGCGAGGGGATTCTAGTTCAGATCTTAGACAGAGAGATGTACCTTGTCATAGATAAATCTCAGAGACATTTCTGTATTTGTTTTCATCGGATTCCAGCTGTGCATAAATAAATTTAATAAATGTAATTATTGTACCAGTCACCTTAAAACTCAATTCTATAATTAAACCATTAGAATTTATTTAGAAAAAACAGATTGCACATGTTAACTGACTCATTTTTACAAAAATCCCCAATAACAAATACATTAAATACCCCCCACCCCAAAAAATTTACAAAAAAGCATATAATTGACATTATAAAAAATGTAGCACTTTTGACTATCACCCAGTAAAAAAAATTACCAAAAATGGCTTTGACATCCTTATATAAACTGTATTCCAAAAGGTGTTCAGAGTTAATCAAAAGAATCTTTTTCTCCATGTTATCAACTAGGCACATTAACTAGAAACTGCAGTTGGTCTATAAACAAAGTCTTGTTTCCTGAAGATCAACAGGCTCTATTCAAATCTTATCCTTTGAAATGATTATAACCAAGTATTGGGCTTCACCTGAAGTCTGGTTTAGACTACTCGCGTAGTTCAGCATGGATTTAACACGGGCACAGAAAGCAGCACATAGTCGTTTATCTGCGGATTTCCCAGAGAGAGCCGCGACACTGGATGATTAACAGGGAGTAAGCCGATCTTGCGGGGGGGTGGTCGGGGGTTAAAAACGGAACCGATTCCAAATGCAATGCGTAGTATGGCTTGCGAGAACAATCTGTTTGCGTGCTCGGCTCCGTTTCTGCAGCCCGCTGTAAACAGGAATACTGAGATCCGTGCAGAAAATGTTACAGGAGGGGTCAAGACAGCGGCGGACACTTTAAAGCCTTTCTGTGGTCAGGTCCGGCTCGTGGAACAAAAACATGGCCCTACTGTCAGGTCATCTCTGGCTGTTTGCGGGTCAATTCACAGGGAAGAGTGGTCCAGGTTTTTTTTTTTTCCTCCTAAAGAGCCCTTATACCAAACACTGAATAGTCAAAACGCATTGCACAATGAACACAGCGCACCCTGAACTGGAAGCAGGTATTTGTGTACAAAGACTGAGATTGTGCACCACAATTTACGAAAGACAATCATGATCGCATTGTTCCAAAATGCCCCACTCCTAACACATTAAATCAGTGGGATGGTGAACAATCACTATTTCCATTTGAGTTTAAATTAAATTCTCATTCTTTAAAGTTTGGCCTAATATTGAATTACCAGTTTTTATGGTTACGTATATATATATATATATATATATATAGTGTTTGCATATTGCTTAGATTTAAAGGAATATGTTGTGTGAGCAATGCAACATTTTAATTGTTTATTGATAATTATCCAAAGGCCCATCTGCAAAGTAGGGTGATTGAATTCTGTTTGTAGCCTTTTCCACATCACAGTTTCCACATCACGTTTGTGGTTGAGTTTTTAATCTCTTCATTCATTTGTTTCTGCAACCAGGTGGCTATTGGCCTCACCACCCACACCTGTCTAAGGCTGCTGGCCACACCATCCACACCTACAAAACGTGGACTGAACTGGTCACGTTTCTTTTGGCTGACATTGATTTGATGGATGTGATGTGAATAGACTGATCGCTTTCACTTGCTAATGAGCACAGCGTTCCGTCACGGGCAAAGGGTTACTGCTTGCACAGGTCTGGACCAAAAAAAAACCCGCCTCCAGAGGAGTCTTCCTCAGCTGTGGCACTGGAGGAAGATGTTCTTCTGCAGAAAAGAGTACAGCCTTCGAACCCATGCAGACCACTGTACACCGGGATACACTGGGCAGTGTCCGGTCACCCTCACCCTCTCTCCTCGTGGACACGTTGAATAGGTGGGTGGAACTTGCAAGGCATAGAACTCCGTTTCTCTCACGTTCGCCCGTGCCAACAAGAACCCGCTACATTGTAGAAGACCTCAAGGTAAGGCAGCGATAAGCAGTATGAGAAGCAGGAAGCCTGACAGCGATGCAGTAAGTAAGGAAAGGCAATCATCCGCACCCAGGACAGGTAAGAAATGAATAGAGCCGTCTTTATCTCTTTCTCTCTGGTAGTGGAGGATCCGTTTTCAGCCGGGCCCGGCTAGCTCATACTCGACATCGGTCTCAGCCCATGAACAGCATAGCCAGGGTTCAGCCACACGTTACTTTAAAGCATGCTAAAGATAATAAATAAATAAAGCTATTTTGGGTGACGCTGGGCCACTCCCCTTTGAGCTAATTAGCCCTTATACTTTTTCGGGCTCTGATCACTCTTTCCCAGGATTCTGTGCAAGCCGGGGGACATGAGGAAAGGCTTGGCGGGCGTCCCGTCGTTTCTTTCCAAGTCTTCGCCTGGAGAGGAGTGCGCGACAGGAAAAGGGGGCAGAGGGAGGGTAGAGGTTCGAGAGGAGAGAAGAAAAGAAAAGAGTTAGCAGGGTCCAAAGCACAGAGACAAAGGAGAGAAGGATGGCGACGTCATGCAGGTTGAAACAGCCAAACAGGCAGACGAAGCAGAGATGCCCTCAGCCAGCGCAGAGCGTGAGGGGTTAGAGGAGGACACTGCTGAAAATCGGATCGGAAGCTGACGCTCTCAGCACCGTTTGGGACCACCCCCCCGAGTTTGGTAATGGCCGTACACCAAGTCTCCATGAAACTATAGTTTTTCCTCCTCCGTGTTTCTTAAATGTTCTCAAACATACTTTTTTAGAAATCTGTATTGCTAAATGCAAGAGGCATACTCACAGAAACAGAGGAACAGGGTGTCCACACACATTGCATAGACGCTGAAGAAGGCATGCGCTATCAAGTAGGAGCCCAAAATCACCGTCTGCCAATGAGAGAGGAGGATCCGTCAGCAAAAGCACGGCTACCGCTACCCTAGCACTCTTTCTCACCCGAAAGAGAACCCTGCGTACGTATGGAGACAGACACAACAGAGCTTCCTTGAGCTGCAGTGGAACACCTCAGTCTTCACTCACCAACAGTGGTATCCAGTAGTAGTTCAGTGAGGGTACTTCCTCCTGAATGACTGGTATCTTGCGTGTGAAGAAGAAGAAGGCAAGAACACCTGCAGTGCACAAGTGACATATAGTGTGACATGCTGTGATCTTCCAATGAAATGTGAAAATGTGAAAATTTCAGTTCCCTTACGTTTTCTATGTTCGATTGTACAGAAGCTGCCATTATCAAAGGTGACATACAATCCAACATGAGCGGTCCTACAATGGCTACACTCCGATGGAAGCCATCACGGCTCTCACAGAGGGGAAGCGCGGCACTCACCCACACTCCCTGCAACAAGCACCTTCCCCAGGAAGAGTAAGAAATCGGTCACCTTGTCCAGCACAGCCACCCTGCAGAGGGAGACAACGGGCCAGTTAGGAAGCCCCGGAGGTGGACAGTTGGCTAACCCAGAGCCTGGCTTCAGAGGCCTTACCTCACCACGTTCCTCATCAACAGGAAGAAGGCCTCCCGGGCTGACGTGCAGAAGCTCTTCCCATATATCGCTATCTGGAGAGATACCCGGAAAGGACTGTCTACATGGATGATTGATACTTGGGCCTGAACTTCTAAGTTTCCCCCCAGTCAAAATGAATTACGCGGTACGGGACACTACCTGATTCTGCTAAGACAATGCCCCTATTAGTGATGTGCAGAGGCCTTCGGCCTGGCTGAGCTCAATTCACCCAGAGTGACCCTTTCCCTCTCTGTCTTCCATCAGTACAGAGCCGGAGCAGGCTTAAATCGCACAGGTGCTGGGTAGCCCCTACTCACCATGATGTATGCATTTCTGTTCATGAACTTGATGAAGCGCTCCAAACACCAGAAGCAGCATTTCATGCAGCAGAGCAGGAACCGTGCAAATGCATTCTGGGCACCTGGAAAACATTCAGGGTTCAGCCGCTACAATCGGCGCCGTACGCATCCTCGCCACACGTGACTTTATATGGTAGAAGGTAGCCCTGTGACAGGTGTGTTCTGAGGTGAGCACTGAATAACCTTGCTAATCGGAATATGTAATGTCTTTAGGAAGACTAGAGATGGAGACCACCCACTGCTGGATAAGCCTCTCTCTTTGACCCAGGTTACCACAACATGCATATTTATATGCACATGTAATAGCAAACAAAACTGAATCTTGTTCCTAGTTCTACAGGTGTGAAACAGTACTGCAATCCCAATGTTGAGTTGTCAGTAGGGCTGCACTTAAATATTTGATTGTTTTTTTATTTATTAAATTGGTGTATTCACCAGTTGATCATGAACAGGGTGCATTAAAGGAACGCTGGCCTCTGTGGACCAGAACTATCCTGCTAACAGGTGGTTATCACAGGTCACAGACGCAGGTGGAAGCAGGGCATTAACACCTTTCAGCTTGTGGTCCAGGTACTCCAGAACAATTCGGATGAGCTGAACGATGGCTAGGATCAGGGACCCAAACGCCAGGGAGCCTGTGTGGTACCTGGTAGAGAACAAACAGAGTTTCAGGCAATATCTAAAACGTTGTGGTCAGCTGGAGAAAGTGGCTGATTTGTCGACAAAGCACCAACGGTCTTGACGAGCACCAGCACGGCAGGAGAGGGTTGGCTAATTGAAAGAGAAATACGCCAAAGTGAAGCGCTCTCTTCACAGCTCTGAGACAAAGCACGAGATGAGAATCAAGGCTGAAAACTGTGTTGCTCAGTGTAACCACGTTCGCGTGGACGCGCCCCGGCCCACGTACCGAATGGCCCTGCTGAAGGAGGAGAAGAGCGGGCATTCGGGGATGTCGCCGGGCTTCTTCAGGGCCCAGTAGTAGGAGGCGAAGGCCCCGGCCAGCGTGCACTGGCCCAGGGCGATGGTGAAGTTGACCAGCCAGAGGAAGACCAGCAGGTTGCACAGCTGTAGAACCAAGATGTAGCGATGGTACAGGCTCTCCCCGCCGTAGAAAGCGAAGGTGCACTGAGACCCGGGACACACCTTGGTCACGTTTGTCTTGTTGAAAAGCTGACCCAAAAGAAGGCGCGTCCATTACATGATTTTCTTATTAAATTATAATTCAACAAACACAAAAATACGTATAACATTTAAAAAGACATTTATAGATCATACTTATTGTTCGATTACAATTCATAAATGTAGAGGACCCCTAAAGGACTTAGCAAAAAAAAACTGCGGTGCTTGTAAAACAATCCGCAGGCCCTTGCATTGGCTGGGCGAAACCGTCTGCTGTCTACTGGTAAACAGGTGGTGAACATTAACAGGCCTCTCCTGTGGCACACTGCAGGGACGCCACGTCTCTCTGGGCCAGAGAGGGGAGGGGCAGGCGGCTCACCTCAGGGTCACAGGTCCGATTGGCGTACATGCAGTTGGGTTGGGAAGGCATCACTTTGTAGATGGCATCTCCAGAGGAGGCCAAGAAGCTGGGCAGGATGCCGGTTAAAGACATATAAACACGCTGGAGAAATAAGAATGCTTACATCTGAAAGTGAAACCCTAAAATTATCCATAGGCTGTTATTAAATGATCTTATGTGTGGAGCCGTTTTTTAAAAAAAAGGCTTTGAAAACAGTGCCATCTACTGGTGAAAAAGGGGCACAAGTTCAGGAATACACTTCAACCGTTGTTAAGATGTGTTTTCTGTTTATAGGCAACAGATATTTTACTTTCTGCAACTAAATTTAAGTTTGTAAGTAGTTGCTCTAGACTCAGTTCACCAAACATGCTTGGTCTCAAGTTTATAGATAGGAGTGCTATTACATTATTACAGACCATGGACAAAGGCTTGCAGCTCAAACGGCCTCCAAACTATTTTAACAGCGGCAACCAATAACACCTACAAATCCAAACCAAATATTTCAGTGGACAGTCATTTAAAGCCCAGGACATTTTGGATGGATGGATGGAGCATGTTTTTTTATATAACCAAAATTTCAAGTATTAGTGATAATATACATATGTAGCTTTTTATGAGTGGAGGCTTATGGTTTTCACTTTATATGCCTTTATACAGCTTAGTATTAACAGAAATTCAGCACCTTATCCAGGGCTACCACAGCAATGGTGACAATAAACCTGCTCCAGCTGGTTACATCAGCCAGTACCTCAACCACTTTAAGGTCTGATATAGTGCGTTAATATGGGGATGACAATACGATAAGACTCAGAAACATTGGGATCGCATAAGTTTACACAGAAGAATTACTTCAATTGAACCAAAACGAGAAAACATCTCAACAGAACTGTTCAAAGTCTACGAGAAACAGAAGGTCCTGAGATGACCCAAGTTCAACTGACTGAAGTGAGAGCGAGATGGTTTGGTTGGTTAATTGATGGATTGATAAACAATACGGTTCTATAGTGGAGGATACACAGCAGTGACGGCCCAGTAGGAGATGCAGATGGCCAGGAGCAGGAAGGTGATGATTGGGTAGAAGAGAGTCGACATGATATAGCCGATGGCCCTGGACAGCACACCCAAAGCAGGAGGTTAGGACAGTTACACCCCACAGGACTGCACCCTCTCAACCCACAGGACTGCACCCTCTCACCCCACAGGACTGCACCCTCTCACCCCACAGGACTGCACCCTCTCAACCCAACGG
>JAOVYW010014696.1:0-20002 GCA_025775045.1 Hiodon tergisus | reverse complement strand
TTTAAGTAAAGTCCTGGACTCATTACTTCAGTACTCTGGTTTAAGTAAAGTCCTGGACTCATTACTTCAGTACTCTGGTTTAAGAAAAAGTCCTGGACTCATTACTTCAATACTCTGGTTTAAGTAAAATTCTGGACTCATTATTTCAATACTCTGGTTTAACAGCTACCATGTGTCCCAAGGTAAAAGCAATTAATCAGAATAACTGCGTCTGTGTCTGTCTGAAAATATTCCATGATTGAAACCCATGAGGATTATTTTTGTTATTCACAGGCATTTTGCCTGTGATAAAACATTAGTTCCTTTTATAGTGCAAACAGAGCAGACTTTTGTCACCTATTGGGCAATGTTGCGTGTCTCTAAATATTGCTGGAGAATTTTCCAGTATAATATTTGATACCTTTGTTGCATGGTAGGTTTAGGACTATGGAAATGATATTTGTTGTGTTATGTTTCATTGTGCTTAGGGCATATTTTCTCTCAGTTTCTCTCTCTGTAAAACCACACCAGTCAACAACAAAGATATTTTTCTTTCATCTGACAAATATGTGGCCTTTATTTTTTTCTTTATCTTAAAATCTGAGAATATGATATTACATCTCAACAGCATTTACTTATGAAGAGTAAGGTCAGAGCTTTAGTGTGTAAGCCTTGTGGTATATCCCATGAATACTCCATGGTTGTACGGAAACGAACAAGAGATGAGATAAACTTACTGAGGTTTCCATTGCTATCAAAAACACACTGTGGGAATTTCGGGCTGTTCCCCTCAACAACTATGTCTCAATATTACCAGAGCTTGCGGGTCTTCTGGAGTGGGAACGAGCAACTGGAAGAAGCGTTAAAAATATATTTATATGTATATTTGGTTCACAAATATTTACTTCTGCATATTTAGAAAGAAGCATTCCAGTTGTCTCGAAGGCAGTGTCCTAATGGTTTACATTAAGGTTTATTCTGTAGAAGTTTGGTAATTGTAGTTTTTTTTGACCGTCTAGGCACTGCATATGCACTGAGTGGCCACATAGACTGAGCGTTGGTAGACCTACCTAAGGGTCCCCCTTTTGCTCTCAGAACAGCCTGAACTTATGGAATCAGCAAGGTGTTGACAGCATGCCACAGGCCCACGCCGAACTCATTATGTCAAGTAGTTTTCCAGGATTTCCCCTGGGTGCTAGGTTGTACTGAGATCTGGTGACTGGGGAGGCCACTGCGGTAAGCTGAATTCACTGTCATGATCCCGGAAACCATTCCTGGACAGTCCTAGCCTTGTGGTTTGTAGTGTCATCCGGCTGAAAAAACCCACTGACAGATGGGTACACTGCGGCAATGAAGAGAGGCAGCTAATCAGCTATGGTGTCCGCATATCCTGTGGCATGCACAAGATGCTCCGCTCGTAACGAGGGACCCAGTGTGTGCCTCAGAACCATGCTCTACACCATAACGAGGCCACCGTCAGCCTGCATGGTCATTGTGTAGGTAACTGCGTGAAAATTGCTCTAGTGGATTTTAAAAGACCATCTGCGATGTGCCATTTACAGCTCTTGAACACCTTGACCCATTTTAAATCCCAGTTCTCTATCTTAATGTGTTTACACTGGTTTGCTTATTTTTTAAAGTCTACACCTGAGATTATAAACCTGAGAAAGCTTTACTGTGTATCACAACCACTTAACTCCGGCTTGTCACCCCTGAAGCACCAGTTGAACCCAGATCATTTAATAATAACTATAAACTTATTTACATAGCACAGATTCACGCAGAAAACCGGTAAAAAAAAAGAATACTAATAAGATAGGATAAAAAGACAGGTAATAAAGCTTTAAGCATAATAACTGTTATTATTATTGTTATTATTATTATTATTATTGTTGTTGTTGTTGTTGTTATTAATAATGACAACGTTTTGTGGTTATGTAGTACCATGAGTAGTTGAAAAGATATCTTGTCTTCATGAACCCTTTGTGTTCTATGTAACTGTGTGTTCTACAACAATCCGATTTCACCTGGATCTCATTCTGCAGAGAAACTCTGACAGTTTCCAGAAATCTTTTTAGCAGATACAAGAGCTTTAAATAGCGATGTAATATTTCTCCAAAGGGAGCTGACAGGCATTGGTGTGTTCACACTCACAGTCAGGGAGCCCTGATTCGCCGTTGCTCACGGAACAAATGAATACCTGTCCAATAAATGGTGTTATTCACTGCTGTGTGTGTGTGTGTGTGTGTGTGTGTGTGTGTGTGTGTGTGTGTGTGTGTGTGTGGGAGTCATGGGGGCATCTGTGTGTGTGTGTGTGTGTGTGTGTGTTGAGAAATGCTGTGTGTGTGTGCTTGTGTGTGTGTGTGTGTGTTGAGAAATGCTGTGTGTGTGTGTGTGTGTGTTGAGAAATGCTGTGTGTGAGTCTGTGTGTGTGCGTGTGTGTGTTGAGAAATGCTGTGTGTGTGTGTGTGTGTTGAGGAATGCTCTGTGTGTGTGTGTTTATGTGTTGAGAAATGCTGTGTGTGTGTGTTTGTGTGTGTGTAGAGAAATTCTGTGTGTGTGTGTGCTTGTGTGTTGAGAAATTCTGCGTGTGTGTGTGTGTGTGTGTGTGTGTATGTGTGTGTGTGTGTGCGCACTCGTGTTGCAGTGAGCAGTGTAGTAATAAAAAGACTGCTTTTGGTGTCTAACATAGTCACAGAGCAGCAGAGGACTTCAGAGCCCTCCAAGTGCCACAGAGATTCCGCCAGGAAGGAGAATTCGAGCTCCTATCTGCTCCTCTAATTAGAGCAGGGCCAGTCAATAGTCGTCAGAGCAGCACCGAAGGCTAGCCCTTACTGACTCCTGAGGCTGTGTTCCATCCGTGGCTGGCAGGCGCCTCACTGTAACCGGTGGCCCTTGATTAATCAAACCTCTCTCTCATGGCTTTTTGTTTTGTCATCTCGACAGCCAGAGTCATAGCAAGTCTCCCAAATGGCCTCTGTAAATCCCGGTTGTAAAAGCTTATCTGAGAAATGCATGCATTTTGTATTTTCAGCATTGAAAAATTGAACATGTATTTTTGTTTAGATATAACTAGATTAAATTAAACAAGCTCCCTCGGTCTTGTCGCCTGTTCCGAGATGTGAATCTGCAACGCACCAGATGTTAATAAGAGATGCGCAGTGTGTGCAGACGGTTTTGTCCTGTCTCGGTCTGCGCGCTGGGTCACACCAAACTGGAGCGCTCTCCCATGCGCCTGGTGTTTTCGTGCACACTCTGTTTACACTTACATGTAAGATCATCGATGCACTTGAAGCGCAGATTGCCTGAAATAGTTCCCTGTCTGCTAACCTGGCTCGTGGTGCAATGCTGGATGAGAATCAGAACATATTCGCAATGGTTCTTCTTCCTCTTTGTCTTCTTTACCTACTTTTTTCCTTTAAAAAATTTTTTATGACGCAGCGTTCCCTCATTACAGAGAGAATTTCTCATTTGTGTAAGCTGGGTTGAAATATTCCTGTGATCCTGCCATTTGATAGTCTTGATAATTCCTTTAATGTCTTTAATGAATAAATCAAACCAAGGCTATTGGCATGGTGTTGAAAATGCATTTATTATTGAAAGGACAAACATAGCTAGAACTGCGGCATGTTCAGTCGGTCTGCTCAGCCAGCACACCTGTACTGGCCATGCAGAAAGGGGCCTCTGGGAGGGCAGGAAAGGCAAGGTGTCTTTTGGTGACTTTCTTCCCAATGCAGATCACTCGCTGCTGGCTGGGTAATACACAGGCATGCTCCCAAATTCGACATGGTCCTACAGGAGCGCGGTGTGTGTCTGCATTGTTTGTTAATACACAGGCATGCTCCAAATTCGACATGGTCCTACAGGAGCGCGGTGTGTGTCTGCATTGTTTGTTAATACACAGGCATGCTCCAAATTCAACATGGTCCTACCGGTGCGCGGTGTGTGTCTACATTGTTTGTTGGCAGTATGGACGCTATTTGTAGGCAACAGTATGCAAGCCGCGTATACACCCTCACTGTGCCGTCTGGCTCTGGATGGCGTTGGACTAGTTTGGGGAATGCTGATTTTCTTTTATTCTTTATGCACAAAATGTTTGTTGAAACAGTTACCACACAGCATTGAATAAGATCCTGGCCTGCACCAAACTTCTGCTTTATATGCAGCGATGTGTACTGCGACCCGGAAGGTTGTCAGTTCAAACCCAAGGGGACAGCTGCTGTTGTATTCTTGAGAAAATAACTTTCTGCTTAAATTGCTTTTGCAAATATCTGGCTATATAAATGAATAACATAAAAAAACTGTAATTAACTAACAATGTGTTCCTCTAGGAGGTCAAACTGGTACTGATATTGCAGCATGGCTTAATAAATATTTTTAAATACGGTTTTAAAGATACTGCTTTTACGCAATTAACATTACATTACCCATTTAAGTAGTTTTAATCCTAAAAGTGCCAATATTACCAATATAAAGTAACCACCAATATCTTCATAAAGCTCATAGGATCAGTAAAACCTGTGTGTGTGTGTGTGAGTGTGTGTGTGAGACAGAGCGAGAGAGACAGACAGACAGACAGACAGACAGAGAGAGTTTTCAGCAGTGTTCACTTCGTTTGTTGAAATAGGTGGTTTGGCAGTAGAGGGCAGCACAGACAACATGACATTTACTTGGTGATGAATGAGGCAAATTATGGTTTAAAAAAAACTACAGAATTAATTGGAAAATAGTTGGAAATATATATAATATAAACATATAAAATGCATAAATAACTCATACTCAACTTATAAATAAATATATCTTTTTTTGTGGTTGCCAATTAGCATTTCTTTGGAATTATGTCCACATATTGCTTTGACATTGCTTTGTACAAGTACGATTATTGCATGCTACTGCTACCACATCTAAAAATAATAACAATAAGAAGTATTATTATTATCATCATTATTATTATTTTTTATTATTATTGTTATTATTATTATTAACATATAAGTTCTCTGTGTCCATGTATAACACGTTTAAGATTGTAGACTTTATACTTTTCTCATTTAAAATGTGTAAACAATTGACTATTTCTGCTGTAATATCATGCAAATGACCATTACACATTATACACATAACTTACACAAGGCTGTGATTCCTATTTACACCAGAGGGTGGAACCATATAACTGATGTAGCACGTTTCTGAACAGGGAGAACACGACGAGGTGCACTGTCTGTGCGCTCTTGTCAAATGCAGTACAGACATTCTTTAAATGCGTTTCTAACGGTTTATTCTTAAACTTTTTTAACACTATTTTTTTTCTGCACTATTGTAGGTGAAAAAGGGGATTATGAAGTGCCAGTTATTGGTGAGTTTCTTTGTCATATTCTTTAGAATCCTTATTTAGCCTTTTAATAATCTCATTTGTCATTCACTCTTTGGGGAGGATAAATGTGCAGAGGCAGAAGTTATGTAGGAAGTGGATTTACCCTGCCTCTGCATTGAGTTTCCTGGTGACATCACAACATCTGTGTCATTTTTCCTGTAAATAATAAACTTAACTTGACTTAAATTTAAACCTGATAATCTGTCAGTTTACCTGTGTCTACAATTTCTGTTATCCTCACCCATCGTGTCAGAGGCAGACCCATCAGATTCTACGTTTTCATTTCCGTTCATTTCTGAACAGCCATCAACAGCTGGTCAGTTGCCAAGGGCGACTGAGAAATTAATCTGTTAGACCGGACAAGCCCAGGCTATGGCAACTTGTCGAAAGTTTCCTTTTTTCTCCATGTAGAAAGTCGGTGTAGGTCCATGGACTTGCAGAAAGGTCTACCCCGCAAAATCAAGATTTTTTTTCAAGTTTTACAGATTTGGGAGTTTATTAACTATGTTGTTGCTAGGCCTGTTTGTGATGTGGTAAATTTAAAAGAGTCTGGCAGCAGCTGGCATGCTCAAGACCGTGGAAAGCTGAGGACACTAATCCTTTTTGGATTCTGCCTTTAGTTAGACCCATCGAACCTTAACCGCTGCGCTAGCTTTAACTGTTATGCTAACCTTAACCGTTTCGCTAGCATTAACTCTTACGCTAACCTTAACCGTTTCGCTAGCATTTACTGTTGCTCTAGCATTATCTGTTATACTAGCATTAACTGTTGCTCTAGCATTATCCGTTATACTAGCATTAACTCTTACGCTAACCTTAACCGTTTCGCTAGCATTTACTGTTACGCTAACCTTAACCGTTTCGCTAGCATTAACTGTTGCTCTAGCATTATCTGTTATACTAGCATTAACTGTTGGTCTAGCATTATCCGTTACACTAGCATTAACTGTTGGTCTAGCATTATCCGTTATACTAGCATTAACTGTTGCTCTAGCATTATCTGTTATACTAGCATTAACTGTTGGTCTAGCATTATCCGTTATACTAGCATTAACTGTTGCTCTAGCATTAACTGTTGCTCTAGCATTATCCGTTATACTAGCATTAACCACAACGCTAGCCTTAACCGCTACATTATTCAGAATGGATTGCTGCCACAATGATATTACTCTTTAGGTATGTATGAAGTAAGTGAGGCGGTATTCACCACTTTGAATACTGAAAGTTTAATTATGTAGGCCAGTAGGTTTTTCACCAGTGCCTCATGCCAGGGCAAATAGTTCAGGTGCTTCTGTAGGTATAGGCTTGCCAATAATACCGTTGCCCTTGAATTCCTGAACCTTGCCCTTGGGCCAGGCTTTCGACAGACGAGTTTGTACTTAATCCGTTAGCTGTTGGAGGGCCTTGGCGATAAATTTTGCCCTTGGCCCCACTATTCTTTAGCCGTAGCCCTGAATGGAAACATAATTATTCTCACACCACTGAGAAAAAAATGCTGTTTCACTTCACATAAGCGTTCTATGAGAAGGATCTCATTATGTAGTGAGATGTTTTGCCTGTAAATTGGTAAACTTGTTGTATTGTGGGTTATATATGGTAGCGATACATGGATTTTACAGGGATATTACCATGATTTAGTATTTTAGAGCTGATATTGTGTCTGTTAAGCTCCCTTCTAAATTTTTTGGCAGCCACAGTCTGTCTCCTGGTCATTAGCTGTTACTGTCTTGCTGGTTGCTGATAGCATTACCAAAGCTCTCTGTTGAATCCATTGTTGAATTCACTGATAGAAAAAGAAAAAAAAAGAAGAAAAAGAAAGAAAGATAAATATATATATATATAATGTGTGTGTGTGTGTATATATATATATTTATATGTGTGTGTGGGTGTGTACATATATATATGTATATATATATATATATATATTCCACAATTATTGATACCAGCATGATTGGCCTCTTCTTTGCTCTCATAATTATGCTTAGTTAACAGGTTAAAAACGTTATTAATATTTTCATTATCTTCTCAAAATGTTTTCTCATTCTGTGGAATTGTCAAAATATTGTGAAGAGGTGTGACATGTTCCTAAACAAACAAAAACATTTACCATAGGAATTTCTGCTAAGCCTTGTTGAACACTGGCGGACTAGCATTTCCAGTTGCTGCCCTGTAGAGGCAGTGTAGAGTTAATGAGGAGCACCGCATGATCAGAGCGCAGTGTTGTTGTCTTCGCGTTCTGCGAGCCACAGATGCAAAAATTCACCCGTGCATTCGGATTTGAAATTCCTCTGTTTCATTATTCATCTGTGGCACCACATCTAGAGGTATACTTCCGTCTGTTCATATACTTGTCTGTGAACAAAAAAAAATCTATGTTTAGACGGGGATGTCTTTCTGGAAATTTTGGCAAAAACATTTTTTTATCTCAGTTTATATGAGGAATGTTATGGGCAGTTATGAAAATTGAATTAATATCATAAAACACACATCGACATAGAATAACGAAGACAAGAGTGGTGTATTGTATTACGTAGGTAGGCACAATGTATAAATTAATGCATTTGATAATTAGTAAAGTCCCAGCAGGTGTGGTTCATTTAGTCCTTTCAAATGGTGCGCCTGCAGATACTGATCTGAGTGGGTACTGATCAGTGAGTCTGTGTGTGTTTACGGGCGGGCGTTTCCTAATGAAACATTCAGTAATAAAAAAAATATTTCCCCGATACCCGATTAATAATGACATGAATGTAACTGTACTTTTCTTTGACCCGTCATTCATTCACATGGGCACAGTTTCTTCTGTTGGAGAAAATTGCAGCTACATTAAAGACCACCTCATAAATCTACCTTTTCATGTTCTGCATACCAATTATCTCACGCCTTCCTCGAGCTCTCAAGCTCAGAATTAACGGTAAGTTCAGCAAGACAGGATAAAAACGCCCATGCTGAATGTTGTTACATATAATTTTTGCAGGCACTCGGTGACAAAATTTCCATTGTAACACAGCAACAAACTGCATTTTTACAGCCAAGATATACCTTTTGTTTTGAGAGACAGTATATCTTTAAGATGTCCCGGAGTAGGCAGGGAGCAGCGTAGGCACTCTAGCAGAGGGCGAAAGGAAAATTAGCCCCGTCGTGAAAGAACAGCTAATGTAGCAGTCACTTACCCCGAGCGGACATCCCCTGGACTGCAATGTAACCATCAGGACCAGTGGCCACAAACCCTATCAAGCTGAATTTTCACATTTGCACTGTCAAAGTGTGGCTGGTACCTGTACACAGCAATGCCATGCTTGACTACAGTCACACAGAGTAAGGTCAGTTGTTTCTTCTTGGCTGAAATGTCGATCTATAAGAGGTTCCACCATTGTCTTTCAACATTTAAATTTGCAGTTCAGTCGTTTAGCAGACATTCTCATCCTAATGCGACGTACAATGATGCTGTTGTTTAGGGGTTAAAGTGCAATAAAAAACTGAGCAACCTTGCCCTGATGATGAATACTGTGAGTAATGCTACTTAGCTGTGGTCAAATATGATGCAGCAAACCAGACTGAATCTGTGTCCAAGAGTCAGAGTCAAAGCAGCGGCCTGTCTGATTCGCTCCCCACTCCTCCATGACCCCCAACACTCACACACACACGTACCCCCAACACACACACACACACACACACACACAGGTACCCCAACACTCGCACACACAAGCTCTCTCACACACACATGCACGTACCCACACACACAAGCTCTCTCTCTCTCACACACACACACACACACAATAGGAGCAGCATCAGAACAGAAAGAGACAGAAGCGCTGACTGAATTACCAGGCAATGTAACTCTCCTGTCACTGCGGCAGAGCCTGTGTGGGGCTACGAGACAGGAGTGGTACGGTTAAAGTCTCCTTTTATTGCCTCGATGAGGAAGAAATGCCACATCCTTACTGTCCCTGGAGATGTATTGATGTCATCTGACATCACCTGGTATTCCTGGAAATGTCTTCCAGATGCCATGGGGAAATTAACAGAGCTCAGGACTGATTTCATCGAGCGGATCCTGTAAAATACAATAAATTGACTATCCTCATTTGGAATGTGTAACCAGTTCCACTGCTACTGCTGCCACAACAACATCTATGATTAGTACTATAACTACTTATAAATCCATAACTCATTAATTGCCTATACAGTATTTAAAAGTATCTCTAACAATATATAACACTGAACATAAATAGTATTATTTCGGCAGAAATGCTGTCATTTTACAGATTACGAAAAACTGCCGCATGTAGATCACATTTAACACTACGGCCCTTTGTTCCACAAAGTATCTGAATGCGTGAGTCAGAGCGCTTTGTGGAAGAGAAAGATTTACAGGCTGGTCTCTGTGACTGTCCTTTTTACCCAATGGCCCTTTGGTTTCTGCAGAGGGACTGGGAACAAACACATGTGGTCCATCGTGATCATACCCCATTGGAGCTGCTCAATGGTCAAATTAAACCCCTGAATGGTCTGACTGCAGCCCTCAGTGAAGCGGCCAAAAGACTTCAGCTGGCTGTCATGAGTAGCATTTCAAAGAGATGTGTTAAAACGAAATAAAAAATGTTTAAGTTTAAAGTCAGCGATCAAAAAGGATCCATACGTCGGAAAAACACAAGCCAAATGCTGGTGCTCGCCTGTGGACGTGAAGTGTGCATAATGAAATTCAACCAGATTGTTAATTAACTTCCTGCATACCGTGCCATTCCAACCCTATATCTCCATGGCAACTGCTTGCCTGTTTCCTGCACAGTGGCAGCACAAGTAGTGGGTGAAGTTCCAGATAGTCGTGCATATAGATTCACATCTTTCAAATGCCAGAAAAAGCCCAGGGGGACTAAAGAATGAACTTTTTGCGACTAATTACCCCAAGCGTCACAAGGGTTTTATGAATATAGGGTTATCCTTCCTATCTCTTATTTTGGGCTCCTCTCTCCTTGCATTCAGCGATAAATAAATAATGGCTAACCGTGCCCCCCTCTTGTTCCGTTGTTGTCTTTTGTGAAGTATGAGAATAATGAAGCAGAGCAGCAGCGTGTGACTGCGTTGTGTTTGGCTGATAAAAAGCGGCGTCGCAGCCCCAGTGTGACGGACAGCCACACTGTCTGCACACATTTAATGGACTTCTCGCAGCGAGCCGGCCGGTTTGCACCACCGCACCGAGATCGTTTAACACTGACGTGCTTTTCTCTCCTGTGGGACCAGCGCTGGATCCCTTGGCTCTGGCTGTGGGATCAGCAAGAGTGATCGTGTGTGTAAACAAATCATCATGTTGCCACACTTCTCACAGAAAAAACTATATATATATATATATATACACACACACATACATTAAAGTAAGACCAGGAGCCAGGAATTTGCTTGTATGCATGAACACCATGTTGTACCATTTTTACTTTACTTTTCCATTTATTTCAGCATGGATGTTAGAGTGACTGTTATGATTGCCTCTAGCGGCGATGACCTTCAATTCAATTAGTCGACCGTGGAGAAGTTTTTGCACCTGAATTTTGAATAACTCTGAGTTTGTGATTAGCTTGACTCATTATTGCTACGCACAATTCTGAGCTTGTGATTGGCTTGACGCATTATTGGTACGCACAACTCTGAGCTTTTGATTGGCTTGACTCATTAGTAGGATGCACGATTTTGAGCTTGTGATTGGCTTGACACATTGTTGGTGTACACAACATGAAAGGATTTATGAGGTGGGCTTTAATGTTACTCTTCAACAAGGCCCATGTGAAGGAATGTCAACTCCTAGGAACTAACCGTGAAATGCATTTCCTTGCCAAACGTGTACCTGAGAAAGCTGATCAGAACCTGAATTATGCTCAGGGAAGTGGTCTAAAATAAAGATAAACTGCCTGTTCATCTCAGCATCGGTAAATAAATGATGTAAGGGCTAAACGGTATTTTCAAGCTGCACAAGAACGCTTCGCATGAAATGATTAAAATTGCACAGCCTCCAGAGCAAACGTGTCTGTGTTTTGCCTTCACAGTGCGTTCGTCATTTTCTTCTCCGCCGTGGAATGCTTAGGTTTCCTTTCTGGAAAGCTGACATTGAAAGCTGACATTGTACTGTGTGAAGAGCTTTCTCTTCATTCCTTTGAATGCCGCAGAATATCACACGTATCCAGGCATGTCAACTGCAGGTGAGGCGCAAAAGCGGAACAAAAGATATGAAAGGCAAATCTCTTAAGTGATTCACAACTCTGCGTTCATTTAACATTACGAGTCGAGATTTTTTTAAAAAAAGGACCTTTAGACTGAGTGATACCTTTGTCAAGCAGCTGAGCGGTCTGAAAATTAATCAACATGATCAGATTGTACTGCTATCACAAAGTCAAGAATCAAAGTCATGAAACAGGGTGGCTGAAATAGAACAACTATTGTTTAATTGTACTGTCTGATGTGTATTTCTTCTTTGCTATAATTTGAATTTTTCTTATGGGATGATAAGCCTCCTTGACAAGATTTTTAAAAATATTTATATAATTTTGTTGATTTTTGAAATGTAGAAGTAAACATGCATGCCCAAAAGGTGATTAGCTTCAGTTGACGGACAGTTCTAAATTATCGAAAATCACCTGGTGCTGTGCTCAAAAGAGGAAAATCATGGTAATTTGCACAAGGGGCAGAAAAACAGGCCCTTTTCCCTCTATTTTCACACTGTGTTGAACCAACAACATTTCTCATGCACGTTGAATTGTACCTTGGAACCGTTCGGTAAAGACTTCCAAACCTGATGCAGCAACAAATCCTCATATTTCCATGTGTTCATTATTTCTGCTATTGACTTAACTAGGGGCATCTCCTATCCCTACTCCACCCCCCACCTCACTGTGAGCAGTGTTGGCGGAGCCTCCAGCACTGTAATCTGGGTCTGATGGATCTGCAAACCATCTGATTGAAAGTGACAAAGAACACCCCTGGTGTCTCTGGGGTTTAATTCCATTAGCCTCTTATGATCTGCTCCCAGCCCTGCCTTGCAAACGAGTGAGGTCTGAAGAGGAAATGCAATCGTGTCCTGGTTCTCCAGGTAGGACTTTATAAAGTTATGCACTCCTGGTCTGTGGGGTCATTTTGTATTTGTACGTGTTATTTTGGATGAACATTTTAGGACATCCCCCAAAAACTGCACAAGCAGTAAAATTGTTAAATTTCATCCTGTTTGGAAATAACACATTTAAAAAAAATAAATGTGGGCTAGGTTTTAAAAGGGGCACTGAAAATAACTACTTGCTGTAAATTTAAAGTCGTTTTTACACCGCCCGAGACGAGACTCAGCTATGTTCCCAGACCACTGTATCGCGGAATGGGTGGAAAAGCAATTACTTGCATGACCGCACTGTCACTGTGTTGCACTCATCCATTGAGAAATTTAATTACGATATATTAAAGTCTTTCAGAGGGAAAGGGGGGGAGATGATGAGTGCAGAACACGCCTCGCAGTGTTTGGAGCGGCTCACGCTTCCAGACCCGGCAAACGGCCACTCACGCATCTGTGTATCGAGCATGTACGTAAACCTGCGCATTTGCGGTTATGCTACAATCTGTGAAGGATTTACATTACATCACTGTTCGGTCTTCAACAGAAGCTCAAAGAAAGAGAGAGAGAGAGAGAGAGAGAGAGAGAGAGAGAGGGGCAAACAAAAAATATTTGTTTTCTTTTATTTCTGCTCACTCGAGTACAGCATACCTAAACTTTCACATTCATATTTAGCAAGTAATGTATCAAATGTCGCATGGATATTTGGAACAAGATTTTGCTGTTTTGATAATACTGCCACATTAAGATTCTTAGTTCTTATTCTTCTTTAGGATTTGAACATACTGTTAACAGTGTGTTGCCTATATTGGGTTCATTAGCACATGCCACTGCATAAAAGCAGTCCTTTATTGCAATACACAGATCAGGAAAACAAAACCAATATATTGATCCACACCAATCATTACTAACAGGTCGAGGATGGCTTGAGTCCATTAAATTCTTGCATTTATGACAAGTGTAGTTAAAGTAAAAAGTTTCATACAATGCGCTGTCAGTTCTCATGGATACGAGTGTCTTCAAAAATTATTATAATAGTCATCCCCAATTATCACTGTGGTCATCATTATCATCATCATCATCATCATTATCATTGTAGTCATCCTTCTCATCATCATCATCATCATTATCATCATCTCGTCATCATGAAATACTGCTCATAGATCATAACTTAACTTGAATAGCTGACAAAGAGAAATATTTCAATCTCCCTGAACTTGTAAACAGATTGACTCAATAAGGATATGCAACAATTTTATACTGAATGTAATGTAATATCTCACTGATATCCTTCAAAGGTATTATTCTGCGCATGATTTAGTACAATGACAGTTCTCCTCGAATCCGACGCACATAACATTAGCCTTTAACTCACTGTCATTACCTCCACCCTCCTCTGAATTTCCTTGCAGCCGAAACATGCAAGCGTTTCCCTTGTTTTATACTCAGCGAGGGAGAATGGTTGTACAATGGCAGACAATGCAATAACACATCAAGGAGGTTTTCTTCTCCAGGGTTGGTGCCTCCATGCGGTGCGATTTGCTGGAGGAGGAACCTCCAGAAAAAAAAAGAAAAAAAAATCTCACATCCCGCCGCTAATCATGTTAACCGAGGACAATGTATGGCTTGTCCTTAAGCACATCCCAGTCAGACGGTGCATTTGTGTGGGCCAGGATGCAAGTCGGGGAACCTAAAAGATGTATCAGTTTAAATTCACAGCCAATTTTAAATAGCCTTAGTTAAAAAGGACCGTTCAATTTAAACCAAATTTAATAGATATTCCTTCAAAATGGCGAACTAGTGTTAATCATTCCAGCAGCACTTTTATCTCTAAGGTCTATTCCGAACAGTTCCGATTTGGATTTTCATGTTTGGATAGGCACTCGAGCGGCCTCTCAGTACATTTACAAAATCACCACCTCACTCAAGAGCATTCACAGTACATTTCAGTATATCAGCCGTTCCCACCGTTTCCAAACTGCAGTCAAACATAGCTTTTACATCGTGCAAGTCCTTGGGAGAGAGTCCTTGTTCAATCGTGCACCGTGCATAATTAGGTAAAGAGGGACCGCATTCAATTACATTCAAGTCAAGTGTTGTGTGTTTGTTTGTCTGTTTCTTCTGTTCAGGCGTTTCAGACGCTCCGAATCCCCGATGGCCGCGGCGTGTGCTAGTCGTTTAATTGCAGTCGTTAGTTGGTTTGTCATTGATTTCAGGTGTGACTCTGATGTGTGTAACTGAGAGGAGGCTTTAAAAAAAACCCGCATTGAGGGGCTTGAGTTTAATTTGACATATGTATGTAGTTTTTAGTTTTACATGACACATCAGGCCCATACATTAGGGCAAGACTTCCATCGTAAAATAGTCCATTTGCGTCAACAATGTTATAAACACATAACGCATGCTGCTGGGATACATCGTGTTCTAGCTGCAATTTTACTGCTTTACTGTGAGCATTAAGCAATCTGTTATGCGAGACAAAGGCCATGTTCAAACTGTGGACACAGGGGGAAGAAGAGGAAAGGCTTTGACCCAGGCTCTGCCGTGCAGACAATGGGACTTTTGTGTCTGACGACTCCTTCGAATGTTCTTAAGTAAAGGCCAGTAAAAACCCATTTGGTTTTTCCGCTTACAAACTAGGAAAAAATTCCCAGCGGCATGCGGGGGGACAAAACGTATCAGAAACACGCTGTTGATGTCTTACTCACGTCCATCGCAAAGCGTTCTTGTCGGGAAAAATTCTGTGGATGTATCAGAGCTGGCTTCCAGCCAGGCATTTTGGGTACTCATAATTCCTGGGAACGCGTTCTCACATTAGGGAACCTTAATGTATCGTGCTGAATTTGGGGAAATAATCCTGCACGTTCAGCCCTAATTGCTTTCCTCCCGTTGTTTTCCCAAGATTCCTGAATGAGCCGAGTTTTCCCAGATGAAAGGTTTCAGTATGTGATCCTTGCCCTCTCTGAGCAATTAGGCCCGGATATTTAGAACTTTGACTGCTGCCACTTCCTAAGCGGAAACCTATTACAAGCCTTCTGAGACGACAGCAGCCTTCTTTCTTGTTCTGCTGTACATGACTAATTTAATAGTCCTTAATGGGACTAACACCGATAGCAACTATCAAATGCAATGATATAAACATTCCCTATCTCCATTTTCATTTCAGATTTTGAAATAAAACACCAGGTTAGCAGTCCATCACACGTCTGCCACAGACCATTATTTGTTTTTGTTTGTTTTGAGCATGGAAGGTCAACTTGCATCCAGTGAATGGTTAAAATATGTAAAATGTAATTTAAAAGAAAGTAATTACTTTCTGTCATAACTAAATTATTTTGCCGTATGAATCATTACTTGCTTGATGTTAGCAAGCCTATCAGCTGCTGCAAAATATGAAGGCAGTTCTGGAATTTGGACGAAGAGTTTAATGCCTTCATTTGAACTGCCTACAACTGCAGCATATAACGTAATGTGGGGAGACTTTCATCACAGCAGTGTAACAACAATAAAACAATAAGACAATAAGTCTTTTATTTCATCCACATGCTATCACACGTCTACATTCCCTCAACTACAGAGGCATAAGCTGAATCATCTGTTTGATTCACCAGGAAAATATATATATACAGGTTTTCTTTCACAAATGTGCCTCTACTAAAACAAGAGGCAAAGATAATATTCCACGTCGGAATACATTTTTACATCTCCAAGAGGCTTTCTGACCCCCTCTGGTAGCAATATATACATCACAATTTTTTGGAGTGGTTGAAGGTGTATCTAACACCTAGTAAACGAGTGGCGAGGAAGAAACCAGCCTGCATGCTTACTTCCAGTCCATTTATTCTCATTATGCAGCTCCGAGACCGTCAATGGAGGAGTGGGGGTTCTGCTCGGCAGAGATAGCAGTGAGAGAGCGGACGGGAGCGAGAGAGAGCGAGGGGGGGGAGGCAGACTGCTTTTCATTCCAGCTACCAGTGTGAACTCTGACACCTCTTACAGAGGCACCTTCTGTTTGCAAACCGAACGCTGAAGGCGTTTGCTCGTCCGCTCTCCCCTCTCTGCCCGTCTCCATGGGAAAGCCTGCATTCTGACCCTCATTGTTAAACCGCAATCGAGCCGTGTGCGCGACAGAGGGAGCACGGAGGCGCAGGAAGTTACCGTTTTGGGTTTAAAAACCCGGGCTGGCTGGAAATCTCTAAAGAGCTGTCCCAGGAACAAAATGCCCGGAGTCTGTCTCTCAGTTACTCTTACTGAGTGAATCATTTGGAGTAGTTGAGGAGAGATGCCGAGCTTGCCAGTTTCGACAAAAATATTCACGTAAATATTTCAGAGAATCACTGGAGGAGATATCCTTTACTGGCTGCATCTTTGGATGTGCCTTCTTTGCACCCTATGCTGCCAGCAGAACAGAACAGCCTCCAGGATGACAATAAATTACAGTCGGGTTTCTTTCCCGTTCTGCCCCCTTTATACCTTGCTTCTGCTGAAATCACCACGTTTGTTCCTACAATTAACTCTCCCACAATGCTCTTTCGATGCGATGTGACATACGGTTGTAGTAGGAATCCGTCGAGTCAGCTTTTTTGACGGGTACCATTCCCCACAGTCCTAATGTGCTGCACTACATTAATATTGCCACATTCGTCGAGTAAGGAAGATATTCGTCGGCAGCGAGATATAACCAAAAAATTCAAAGGACTGAAGTTCTATATAACAATCTCTTCGAGATCATGCGCCTAATACAAATAATAATATCTGTGTTATTAAATAATTTATATAAATAAACTTTAACAGGTTTTGCTGAGCGGAGGATTATTGGATATTACCACGTACTTAGTGTAATTCCTGTGTACATTGTTCCGTTAGACAGATCATATCTGGTAGATACATAACGTAGACGTAGTACAATTATTCGGATGATTAAACAAGGAGAAAATATATAATTTCTCAAACAAAGCTGTCAAACAACAAAAACTGTAATTGGATCAGGTAACCTTTATATATCATTCTCAAACAGCTTTTTGAATGTAGGTGTAGAATAATATAAATAGTGTCTCTTCTTCGAAGTGAAAAAAACGAAAATACGCGGTTGCTTGGTGCGTTTTCCCCACCACTTTAGCTTCGGTTATGGTTTTTTGTTTATTAGCCTTTTTTTTACGTTCGGAGTTCAGTGAACCGGGAGCTAATGTGTCGCCGTCAGAAGCACTTCGGTAATGTGATCAGAAAAAACACCAGAAACCTCTGATGCATTCAGAAGACCTCACACAGTTCGAACGCACGCCGTCTCTCGGACGACATCTCAACGCCACCACACAGTGTATAGAATTCCCTATTAGCCTCATTTCACGTGACACCGCGGGTAGAACGCTTGCTTTCAAGTGCGCATTACGCACTCAAAGACTGAAAGTAATTCCCGTATTGATATACCCATCCTTGCAACCACTAGAGAACAGATATTGATATTCCTGCTGTTGCTGTCTAAGGTCCTGAAATATATCCACCGGGAACGTAGCCTACCCTTTTTTCTTGGTAAATTAACCTACTTGAAGTAAAATCCGTGTCACGTCTTCGGGATTGCTATTTTTTTTAAACTCAAAGACTCAGCGTTAGCACATTCATAATGCTAATACTAAGTGTAATTTAATAACCCTAATACCACTAATTATAATAACTAATTATATGAGTCCTCTAAAATATATTTTTTCCAATGTCACTACGAAACTTATAGTCGTTGTAATGGGCAACCGTTGATCAACAATAGTTTGGGTGGGCCGTGTATCTTTAATGTACCCATAGTAATTATGCAGCGACCCAAAAGTAAGCTTTAAGTTCCCAAACGTTCTTAGTCCGCTCTGTTGGTGCAGTCTTGCTTTTTTCAGATTTCCAATAATGATTCAGCACCCACTTATGTTCGTCATTTGGCAAGTTAAAAGCCACCATTCCTCGTATTAAAAGATTTAACAACGCAACTGTATGCCTGCTTTTGAGGCGCCCAACGCACATTTTATTATGCGTTTCAAATAATAGCGAAGTCGATGTGGGAATTGTTAACCCCCACCATATCGAGAAGTTTTGTTGGGGTTTCCTGGTTACCATGGAATCCTATAAACTCCTGATGCTGGTCACGATTGATTTTCTCCATCATAACGTATCTTTGGGAGGAAACAGATTGGAGGTTTTTTTTTAAGAGTGAAAGCGGCAATAGTCAGAAACATTCTCGCGTGTAGCTCCTCCTGCCCAGCTACATTCGTTTTTACTTCGCTAGTGCTGTGCTATACGGACAGCTATAACGTTATCTCGATTATTGCCGTGGAGGAAAATTGTCCTGAAGGTAAGGACTTTCTGATTGTAACTTCCCAATTTATGCATGTCTGTTACTGAGTCACCGAGGCATATCTTGCGACGTGCCATTTATTTGCAGAGAGTCGGAAACTGCTTTTGAGAAGTTGACAGGATTGACAATTGAAGACTGTAATTATGCAGCGATGTAGTTTACGAGAACGAACAATTGATAATAGACTTTTAAAGGGAACGCACCGTCGATTAGCATATTAATGATGTGGTGGACGCAAGTTACTAAGCTATACCCTTCCTTAATAAGTTTACATATTTATATATTCACATAATGTGTGTGTTTAACGAGGCGTGAACATGCACTCTAAATTGCATTATTTACCTAGGTCCAAAATCTAGTTATTTTGTGACGCATCACTTCATAAATCGATTTGTATTAACAAATAATACATTGTAACTTTATTAAAAACAAGCAAACGTGGAGCTGTTTGTTGCATAGCAACACTTTTCCCTAGTCAATTTCTACCATATGCTGAAACAATAGTAGGTTACAGGGTTTTATGTGAAGATGGAATCTGCAGGATCCTTGGCGTTCTGTATATACATTTTGGTGTATTTCGCAAAATACTTAAAAAAAAAAGTGTATTCGTTAGTTTTCCTACATCTTGTCTCCAAGTAGAAAGACCTGCTTACCTATTCTGAATGGATAATATATAATTTATCGACATTTTACTCTGAAATATGTAAATATTAAGCATTTTACTACGTTATTCGATTAGATGGCCCTACACTAGAGTCATTAAGTTGATATAACCTATATATTTCTAATTGTATTACTATAATCGTCGTTAAATTCATCACCAATAGGAAGTGAATTGATACGTGGCGTTATTTATTTAATAAATGTCTAATAGGGGGAATAGATCGATGTTATTTCCAAATTTTAAAGCATCTAATGTTTTGATTACGTTTTTTACATGGACGAAATAAGGCGTATACCGTTAACGGGCGTAAAACGTTAATGGGCTTATACCGTTAAAAAAGACGTGCCGAAATGTAGTTTTGTTTCCACTTGGTGGGAAGCCGGTATGGTAGTGATTTCTCACCAGCCCCTTTTCCTCTCTGTACAACGCGATGCAATTAAACTAAGCACAAGAAAACTACATTGAGCAGGAACATTTCTGTGAATCAATCAGGCTCTCTCTCTCTCTCTCTCTCTCTCTCTCTCTCTCTCTCTCTCTCTCTCTCTCTCTCTCTCTCTCTCTCTATCT
>JAOVYW010014686.1:0-36655 GCA_025775045.1 Hiodon tergisus | reverse complement strand
GTGTAAATAAAGAGCACGTCTTCCTGTTGAGATCGGTGTCTGACTCCTTGCTTGAACCCAGCAGAGTAGTAGCACTCCGAAAAACGCTACACTATCTATCTATCTATCCTCTGATAGCAGCGGGATGATTTTAAGGTACTTTTAAGGCTGTAAATGGGCTAGCTCCCTCGTATCTAACAGATATTATAGTCTGGTATGTCCCATCTCGATTACTTCACTCGCAAGAGGCTGGGAATCTATATACACCAAGAATAACCAAATCAAAATCTGGAGGAAGAGCATTTGGATGTAGAGCTCCACAACTATGGAATAGCCTCCCAAAATTTGTGTGGGAATCAGTCTCTATATTTAAAGCAAGATAAAAAATGTATCTATTCAAACTTGTGACAGTGAAGGGACAGTGGCTATTAGAAATTTTGGGTGTTAAGAACCATTCCAGTTGTCGCACCATCATTGGTGGTTCTCCCCTAGTTGGCTGGGTTCAGACCACCTTCGTGGCCATGTGGTGTTTCTGGCACTTGCCCTCTTTGTATGCTGCCATAGATGTATGTAGCTGTGATCACTCACAAAGTTTCACTTTTAAAATTTTCAAGTAATTTAACTTGAGATCATTCTGCTTCCATAGGTAAGCATTAACAATGCGCTATCTCTCTTTTGAGCAATTATGTGGGGCAGGACTGCATCACTTTCACCACAGTAACCAGTGGACCTTTAGACTGGACTCCAGAGATCTGGGCCCCCACTCAAAACATAGTAATATCCGAAGGAGAGGGAACTCCTCTACTGGAGGGCATCACAAACTATGGACATTAAATTATTTAGTTCTGTTCCCAATGCCAGCCAGCAAAGGATGGGCTCTCCCATTAAGATTCCTCTCAAAGTTTCTTCCTGCCAGCCTAGGGAGTTTTTCCTTGCCACTGGCATGCTTTTGGCTGGTCAGGCCTGGGATGTATTGTATTTTCCTGTATGTAATAAATTGATATAATGAAAAGCATGATGAAAAGGGACTCACAGAGGCCCATTAATGACAGAATATCAATTTGACCCAGACTGCTGTAAAGAGTTTAACCCAGGATGCTGTCAAGGGCTTAACTCAGAATATTGAAAAGCGTTTAAAACAACCCAAAATGCTGTAAAGCTAATTTTCAGCCACTCACTTCAAAGACGAGCCAGTGTCAGATGGTGTATACTCATTCATTCATCCCCACCTACATCACATCACAGGTATCACTCTATGAGTAAGCAAAGGGCAATCGGCCGCACTCTATTATAGCCCCAACATGTTAAATATGGGTGGGCTGTTCTCAGTGTTTCAAACTGTTGTCATGGATTTAGGAATTTTCAGCAGAATTCACAAACTATTTTTAAAATAAACTTAATAAATGACTATAAGACCTTTTATTCTTACATGTCTCACATACTCTTACATTTCCAAAAGCAATTAAACAAATGGAAAACACATTACAAACATTTGTCATTCTCAGTTCTGACCATAACTCTTTGTGAACTGCAGCTCTGTTGATACAGTTCTATGCCATTTCTGTCTTGCAGTTTGTCTGCATTTATATTCAGTCACTATTAGTTTGGATTTTGTATCAGGCTGCAGTTTTTCTTCTGGTAAAGGGATTCATAGCTATGTGAATGTTAAAGTAAATAATGCAACCTGTATTTAGAATATGATATGAAAAATATGTGTATGTAGTCATGTGAAAAAAAATTCTGTAAACTTAACTCTGGCATTTCAATGACAAATGGCCGACGTGTCCCAAAAAAAATGTTTGGCACATACTCCTGTGAACATTGTCCTGTTATTTCAGATGTCTTTTAAAACAAACACGGTGGCATATGGTGTTCTTGTATTTAAAAAAATATTGTATGAAGAAATTCTACAAAATTATATTTACTTCTATTCCAACTGTTTTACTAATTATCACTGCACACGTGATATGAAGTACAAAATGTTTCATTTAGTTGTTGTTTGAGTGGGGGCTCTGTGATTCTGATCACATAATAAGACTTATATCTTTCCAGAATGCAGACTGAGTCCTGTGATTTGGATTCTGCAGGTTTCATTATTGATCATGCCATTCTCTGTGACCGAGATTGTGAGCACTGGAGGCTGGCAGTGCAATTGGCACTGGTTCTCCCATTCATCTATGTAACCTTCAGTGTGTAAAGAGACAGGTTGGCCGTCCTGAGGCCCGTCTCCTGCTACTGCCTCACCCTCCCTGGGTGTGACGGAAGAATCCGGTATCTTCCCAAGATTGGGGAGGAAACACACACACACACACACACACACACACACACACACACACAAATTGTATAATTTCTGTGTGTAAAAAAAAGAAAGACATAGAATGTTTAAACTATTAATCAATTGACTGGAATGTATCCTCCTATTTCAGATCAATCAGTCAATTAATTTTTATAAAGCGCTTTTCACATGTTTACATGTCACAGAGACACTTTACATACAGAGAAATACAATATTTCCCAGGCCTGACCCCCCAAAAGCTTGCCTGTGGCAAGGAAAAACTCCCTAGGATGGATGGAAGAAAACTTGAGAGGGACCCAGCTTAATGGCTGGCACTAAGAGCTGAATTAAACAATCTAATGTCCATATTGTTTGATTGCTCTCCAGTCGAGGAGTTCCAAAATATTGTAATAGGAGAGCGTTGGGGGCCCAGATGGCTGGAGTCCAGTCTAAAGGTCCACTGGTTGCTGTGGTGAAAGTGATGCAGTCCTGCAGGATGCCTCACGTGATTGCTCGAAAGAGAGCGAGAGAGCGCATTGTTAATGGTTACCTATGGAAAGAGGATGATCAAGTAATTTTTAAATTTTAAAAGTGAAACTTTCTGAGTGGTCACAGCTACATATACCTATTGCAGCATACGAAGAGGGTGAGTGCTGGAAATAACACATGGCCATGAAGGTGGTCCGAACCCATCCCGCCTCAACAAAGGCAGAACCCAGCCAACTAGGGGGGAACCACCAATGATGGTGTGACAACAGGAATGTTTCTTAGCACCAAAACAATGCAGTCACTAGGTCAGTCTATTCTGTACCTTTCAGTATTATGCATCTTTTTCCTTAGTGTAAACTAAAATGCATATTTAAATTATTTCGTTATTCATAGATGATTTGTTAACCCATCTGGGGGTATGACATATGTGGACAAAACCACTTTTTATCTATTTATTCAATACTTATAATCATCCAGTGGTACTTGGTCACTAAGCCTAGATGTGTCAGACGTGCATTCTTCATAAAAACTTCTCTGGAGTCAGCTGATGTGGTAATGTCAGTGGGATGGAGTGGAAGGACTGGCAATGCTTCACTTGCTTTAGGAGCCAATTATAGATTTCATGAATGAGAGAAAAACTTTTATTAGATGATATAGATGATCTATATTTTGCCACCTACAGACAGTTTTTCCCACACCTGTCCCTCCATGTGGGTATAGTCACAGCAAAATAGATATTTATGGTGTTCCTCTTCCAGTGCATTGCCCATAGAGGCAATAATGTAATAGGACTGGACCTCTTTGCCAGCCTGGCTTTCTTCTGGCTGGATAACAGCCCCCGTCATGAGCAGTGGACACTTTCACTCACCAACCCAAACCTGACTCAGCAGTCACCCCTGTGATTCAACCTTGCCCCTCCTTCCCCGGACTATACGAAGCCCACGATCAGCAGACAGTAGAGAGCTAGTAAGCACCTCTGAATCTGTGGCGACATGCGAGCGGTTAACAAAGCTTTGGTACCTGATAAATACCCGCTGCCCATCTCAGAGGAGATGAGGAGTGCTTTCGCTAAGCTCTAACTCCGCTAGGGGTTACTTACGAGTTAATGAAGGCCACCTTGGGATCATTTAAACTTGAAGGGCAATGCCAAGACATGATGGCCTGGCATCGACTGTGACCTCAGGACCCTACCATATCTATATTTCACAGCATTTCAAAAAACTTAATTTACTCAAAAACCTTTGGAAGGTAGTCCTGCTATACCTTATTCACACTTAAGAAGCATGCATTATGTACATCTCTTTCAAAATTTGAGTAGGTTTGGGTCATCAGATTTTTCCAGTGGTATCTTACACCAGTGGCCAGCAAAAAATAAATAAATAATAATAATAATAAATTGAATATGCGCTGCGGCTGTCATTCTTTTAAATTTTATACTGGAATGCATGTCAGAAGTCCCAGGTACCTGCATTTCTGAAAACTGAACTGTGTGTGTAGAATGCGGACATTATTGCGTAATTCTCTCTCGTGCGGCATGCGTTCAGTATTATAGTTATGTAATAGCAAACCATGATCAGCTTCAAGGTAACACGTTTCCCTCTAATTTTGTCCCCCTGGCTGCTACTTAGTATATTAGCAAATACATGCCCAAGTAATGAAATGATGACGGTAAGAGCTATGTGTCGTCTTTTCGTAAAGAGATTTAAAGAGGGAGTAAAGAGTTTTTTAAATCCTGTTGTTTCTCTACCACGTTATTCACAGCTGAAAAATGAATGAACTTTACAGGATTTTCTGTTCTGTTGTATCTTAACATAACAAATAAATACATGCGTCGGGAACCTGTAATAGTCAATAACTGGGATGGATTTTATGATACGGTGAAAGTAAAAAACCAAAACACATTTATCCGCCCGTGACACGTTTTTCATGATCGTGGATTTGGTAGGGCCCTAGTTACGTCCATTTCTTTTAATTGAATGTTATGATGAAGAATTGCTTAAACACATTAGTTCTTATTTGGTAAGACACTAGTGCTGCATTCAGGAAGCCAGATTAGGAGTGCGGTGATAATAAACAGGATCTGAAATTAATGCAGAATAAAAAACCGTGTTGGAGGATCTAGGCATTCACCCATGGTTATTTAAGCACCTCAACAGCATCTGCAAGCTGGGAAGATTTGATCCCCTTAGGGGTTATTTGTTTTTTCACCTTCCAGTATATTTTATGTCTTGCACGACAAATCAATTCACAGGTTCTCTGCTGCTATTCCACTTTAGCCGCATCTTTTTGCTGCATCATGAAAGTCACATAGAATGAATGTCTTTAGTACCTCCTGTGCTCTATGTGTAACTTCACTGTGACTAAGATAAGTTCTGCTTTTATCTCCTCAAGGCAATTAGTGTTGAAACGTTCTAACTCTGAATGTCAAGATCACAACTCATGGCTGTGACTGCTCCTCATTGCGTACATTCTTATGTAAGGCCGGGTGTTGTGGACTTAGTTAAAATTGATTGGCTGTCTCCTCCACTGTAACTCTTTTTAGTTTCTTATAGCTGCATATGCTTCCATCCATCCACTCAGGCCTGACTGTCAGTGTATAGTCTCTACATGTATTTCACTACAAAGGGCTCAAACTCTCTAATAACTTTTCCCTAGAATACAATCATGCTCACAGGGAATATGTGTATTGTTCAGATCTGCACATACACACCTTCTTGCAGCCCTGCCACTGCTCATCATTTACTATAGCAGTAAAGGGCTTGTACCTGCCTGGTTTCATCACAGGCTGACCCTGCCAGGATGCTGTTGCAGCACTTCAATGCAGTCTCCACAAGGCATAATCACAACTGCACTGTCACTGGGGCTTGTGCCCCCCAGTGCCATTTGGTTTTCCATGTGCTCTGTGGCATTACGTTGGAAATGTGTTAGGCGTGGCTTGTCAGGCCTCTGCCATAGTTTTTGCACTCTGCTTTTATCCTTATAATTCCTAATTCCTAATAATTCATTGGATCTGCTGTTCTTCCTATGTCAGAAGGGTTCAATGCTGAAATTACAGTAAGCAAGTCCTCCTGTGTGTTTACATATGAAAACCCCCCTGAACAATAAATTCCCAACTTGCATTTCCAGAATATGTATTCAGTGGTTAAACCTCTATTTTAATTTATTTTATTATGCATGCCATAAATGTAATAGATTATGTAATGAAAATGTTTTCACAAGAGACAATGCAACCATTTAGAAATTTGAATTTATAATAAGTAGTAAACACATAATAAATGTGAAGTGCATAATTGTTAGTCTTACACAACACACCAAAAATTGGTTTTAAATCATTACTCTCACCACACAGAGTAAAATAAAGAAACCCTAGATATAAGATATAAGAGAAAAGGACAAAAATGGCCAACTATGGCACAATGCCCCATCAATTTCAAGTATGTTTTAAAATTAAATTTTTTATTTATTTTAAATCGTGAATTATTTTTAGTACTTTCTAGTAACTGACATGAAGACATGAAGTTCCTTTATCTAATGATTTTATCAATATTACATCAAAGTGTGACTCTCAGACATTTAAACTGTGTAGGGGAATCACCTGAAGACCTGTTATTTTGTGTTTAATATTTGTAAAAAATTTAGACAAATTGTTAGAAATGTATTTTGACTTTGATATGAAAGAGTATTTTTCTGTTGATCAGTGTCAAAAATGTCACTAATGTTCACTAAGTTCACTAAGATTCAATATTTAGAACAAATAAAATATAAAAACATCCAATGTGAATACTTTTTATAGACACTGTATATGTGTATATATAACATGTGTATGTATCTTCCTCAGAAGATGTTAAATTAATTTTTTATTGGAAAAACCCCTTGGGAAGAAGCCCTGGACAAGAAGTCTTCAGATAAGCTCATTGAAGAGAAACCAAGATCCATTACAATGTGGGAGCTACCGACCAGTCAGTGTAATGCATACAGATACAAAAACACCTCATCCATTTGACCCTTAAGTACCAAAACGGATATGTCAAGGACCTTTGCATGGGGTGTCATACACCACGCTGGGGAGGCTTTGGCAGAGGTGGTCTTCCAGGATTGTAAAAGGTTGCATTACTGGCTAGAATGGCCGCATTTATATGGAACCACACTAATTTGGGTTGGGGCCTTGTTTTATAGGATCAATATCACTACTACATCAATCGTCCACTGGAATGTCTATGGAATATGCATGAATGAGACTGCATCTGCACCAAGGAATGAGGCAGAGGTTCCCCCTCACCCCACTATTGTTTGTCCTTTATTTTAGAGACATTAGTAAACCTAATGAGAGAAAATTGGAGAATTGGAGTGGTTGTATCAGAAAATGTATTTACCGTCAGGTTTTAAGGAGACATTGCTAACTTCTTAGCTATTTATTTAAACTTCAAAGATCTCCCCAAGGTCTCACTAGAAAGTGCATTAGATATAGGCGATTCTTTTTGCAGTACCTTAGCTTGCAAGAACCCATAGCCTTAAATGATCTTTGCCGCAAACGGCAGTTCACCACCATCCAATTTAAATGGTACCCAGAGGGAATGAAATATCTATAATACTCCGTTTTGAAATTGATTTAGTAATGATTTAGATAGATGAAGCGTTTCCATTGCCAATTGTTTTCAAAAATAATTAATTTAGTGTTTAGAACATTTGCAACAGAAAGAAACCCAGGATTTATGATCTCTATGGACAGTGATAAAAGTGACCCAGGCTTAACAGGTGCATATGAATCTAGATACCTTTGGAAAAGGTGCTATGGTGGGGAATTATTGAACTGGATTAACTAAAATTTTGAGTGAGGACCTATGGATAGTTCATTACACAATCACAAATTGTATCAGCCGTCTAAAGCAATGGGCACTTAAATTTGACTTGGGTAAGCTTTTAACATTTAGGTAAACAATCGCATCACCTTTTTGTACTCTTATTTTTGAGAGAAAGGTGACTTCGCCCAAAATATTATAGGTGAAAAAATGAAGAATATGAATAAAATTCCATCAGAATTATTTAAGATGAAAATTTTTAAAAAGTGAGGAAAAATGGAATGGCTTTAAAATGTATGGGAGAAAGATCTCTATGAGCAGACACATTACAATGTATACAGTAAATGTGTGTGATATGGTTAAATGTCATTTAAATGTGTGGAATATGCACGATTTCTAAATCTGTGTGATATAGTTAAAAATAATTTAAATCTGTGGAATATGAACAATGTCTAAATCTGTGTCAAGACAACAAACATAGTACACTCTGGCATTGTAATCAAAAAGCAGGAAATTTCATACAGATGATGTGGGTCTACCGGTGAATTAGCCGCTGTGAATTTTGGATAATGGTTGTAAATGTACTGGGACAGACACTGAGCAATCCCTGGATCCCTTTTGACAGTGTTTGATTAGGTGCATTGCCAAGGGTGCAATGCCAATGTACCCTCATTTCTATATGATTCAGACATTCATGCATTTGTTTACACACAGTCGGGTGCTGATGGAATAAGCTGCACTTATAGAATGATAAATAATAAATGGACAGAAAACACCACTATTTTTAAAATACTTTTAGGTCAGAAATTTCAGAAAGAAAGTGTTTTCAGTATTTTCAGTACAGTATATATGTGCAATATAGAATGTATTTGCAATTTCCTTCTGTAGTAAATAATAAATACATATTAAAATTAATATAAAACCTGATTTAAGAACCTGATCTCCTTTTCCCTATACATATCCTACCAACTGACCAATGGTTGAATAACGATATACCAAACACACCATGAGCGTCTGCGCCCTTGTCTGTGAGTGAATTGGGAGAAGTACTGGGCTATTTCTTTAATAGTCTATGTCACTATGGGAGAAAGGAGTTCCCCATGGCATGTCATTTTTCAGACTTTACCAGCATGTATGACTGTAGTCTTTTCTATCATGCTCAGTTGAACACACATTATGAGATGATGGATTATTGCATTGCTGTTGCCGTTTCTCCATGCGTGTGTGTATTTTGCTTTCACATGTGTTTTTGTTTTTTTTAATTACCTGGTGTTAAAGTGCACGGGGAGATGGGCAGCTGATGGTAACCTAGTCTTAATTGGAAGACGGACTCCTCCACGTGAGAATCAAATTGACCGCGTGAGATTTCAGACGCAATCTTCTGTGGGATAATTAACATTGATTGTCGTCTGATCGGGAACTGAGTATATTTGGAAGCAGCTAGCTAAAGAGCAGAGGGGAAAGAGCAAAAGGGAAAAGAGGCAAGGCAAGGCAAGGCAAGGCATGGGCAGATCAGGGAGAAAGCTCTGAAAGTCGACTGTTTGAGCCCAATGTCCAAGAGTACATGTAAATTTGGACTTTAGTATTTTACTTTGCTTGTGTCTGCTAGTTTGTAAATGTAATTATTTTTTATTTGTAAACCTCTCCCTATGACTTTGGTGCTTGTGGTACATTTTCAGTTGGTCGCTACTTCGAATCTGAGTTCCTGGTGCTCTGTCACCACCAGGTGGCGTAGTCGGGGTAATCGCCAACATCATATAACACACACACACACTTGTCTGGAACACATCACGATTTTACAACAACCATTGCTTTCTAATAATTACAAAGTTTAACCAACATTTTTAGCTGAACATTGTGACGATTTGTTATTTTATTATTATTTATTTACATGTATTTAGATTACAAGATTCAGCAAATCACAAACAGAATAAACATTATTTCTGGCTAATTAACATTGTCACTTGTCATCTGATGGTTCTCACAGCCAGCAAGTCTTAACCTGACAGTAGGTGACAGCTCATTCCCTTGGTGATAAGTCACAGTTTGATGACCATAAGCTTCAACATCCTGCCAAGAATGTCATCATGATCCATTCTTTTGATATGTCTCAGTGCCTTCAGCTGAGGATTGGTGTGGGTGTGGGGGGTGGCTACACAGTCACCAGAAGTTTAGCTGGGGGGGCTGTAGTGGGGGGTGGCCACACAGTCACCAGCAGTTTAGCTGAGGGGAGGTGTCAACATAACCATGGTATTCAAGGATAGAACAAGGATGCAGCAACTGTTATGTACAAAATAACAATTTACGGGCAGAGTTAGCGGTCTAAAGAACTCCTATTGTAGTGATTGATGGTGACATTATCACTACATCAATGACATCCTTGGACATCATGTGCTGCCCTTCCTGCAGACCAGTTCTGATCATTCCAGCGGGACATTTCACATACGGTTGCTGCAAACTCTCTGTAAAGAAGCAACTCACCACAGACTTTGCTATAAATGTGTGCTGCCAGAGATGGGCATTGCACTAAGGCAACAAAAACCCTGAGAATAAAGGGAAAAAATGGCACTCGGCGGAGTGAGCCACCAGCACCCCCAACAGCGACATCCCACTGAAGCACTAAATTGTTGTAGGACCATGGACAGCACCACACTCCACTTCAGACGATGAGGCACACCAGCATCCAACTTCCAATGACATCATTAAATGACGGGAGAGACTGAGAGTATAAAAACCAGTGGAGACACGAATAAAGAGAGCTACACAGAAAGGTAGCTCTGTTTCTCCAGGGTCAGCCTGTCCTTATTATCAACTCAGTCTTCGTATGAAAAATGAAAGACCATGCTTAAACCAAAAGTTGCTGCCATCACTGTATGCTTAATAATGGAAGCACTGAATTTCCACATCTATTCTCAATTTAATGCTTAAGGCCCATTCACAAGGATATGGATTAACCAATACAATCTTTTCAAAATCAGTATTTGATTGATCAATATTAAACCATATTAATTGTACAGGTATGGCATATATACACATAAACACATACATATATTCACTCTATACATGCACAGACAGTATATGTTTTCTTTGAATAAAACAACTGAAATCATTAAATTAGATGAGACCCTTAATATAGAGACCCTTAATATAGCAGTAGTGTGTGTGTGTGTACAGTACTGTGCAAAAGGCACATGTAAAAATAATTCTGTAAAGCAAAGATGCTTTCAAAAATAATGAAGTGAAACGTTTCTAAATATAAAATAATTACTATAAAGGGCAGTAAACAGTAAAAAAACAAATATTTGGTGTGACTAATTCTCTTAGATACACTGCCGTGCAGTTTTAGAAGAGAATCGGCTGGTAGATTATTCCAAGCATCTTAGAGAACTTTCCACAGTTCTTCCACAGACTTAGGCTGTCTCGCTTACTTCTGTCTGTCCAGGAAATATCAGACAGCCTCGATGATGAGATCAGGGCTCTATGGAGGTTATACCATCTGTTGCAGAACTCCTTGTTGTTCTTTTGGAAAATTAATGTTTGGGCATCTAAAAATTACTTTTTTTTATTTTGTAAATGCAATTTTTTAAATCGGGTTTGTTTGGAAAAACAAACAGATCAACAGACGACACTGTACAGCCTAAGCAAAACGCAATTAAAAACACCAAAGCACTTGAAAGCACTCATACAAGCGGGCCAGAGGCCAATATGACAGCTCAGTAGTCAGACTGTATGGAAGACAGAAAAGGAAATCAGACGGATGTGAAGTGAGTGAGTTTAAAGAGCGACTGTGAGTGGCTGCTGAAAGGGGGGAGGAGATCCCACTGCTCTCAGGCAACAATACAAAGAATGCTAATTTACCGGGAACAAATATCCTACCGCTGTCCGGCCTAGTTCTTAACTGCTATGCTGCCATACGAATAGTCCTCTCCCCTGCTATGGGAGCAGAGGAACGTGGTACACCCATATTGTACCACCAGGAAAGCTCAGCATGCTAATTGTAATGGAGGTCATTGATTAAACTCACCACAACTTCACGTGGTTGTGTCACCATAGATGCTGATGTTTGTGAAACATGGAGATTTTCAGAATAATTCTCACATTGACCTGCAGGATATCCACCCATTTACTCCCTCTTACAGTCTGTGTACCATTAATGCCATCCATTACACGGAAGCACATTGGTACAACATGCAAATGTTAATCCTACTCATCAAAAAATGGTATATCAAAATTATCAGGATGGTACAAAAGATCAAAGTGCGTTTTTTTTTTTTGGGACATTGGAAAAAAAAATGTGTATCAATGAACTTTGACTAATCCACCATTGTAAAGGTTAGCACATTTTGATTAAACATGTGCATATATATGTATATGTGTGTGTGTGTGTGTGTGTGTGTGTATACTGTATTTACATATGTGCTTTTTACTACCAGAAAAATGAATTTAGATGTTTTTTTCTCCTTTCATCCACACCTGCATAACTTTGAAGAGGCAACACCATTGTATTGTGAAACAACAGTTAAAAACACACCATCGTGCTGCTAATGTGAGTGGCAGACACCGAGCCATTTCATCTTGCCTTGGGGAAGTAACGCTATAGTAAGCATTAGCGTCCAACTAAATAAATAAAAAAAGGTTTTGTTTAGTGTACTGTTTTCTTTCATAAGTTTATCTTGTTATTTTTTTTTTTTACATGTTTCCCTCATTATAACTGAAGCACACCATATAACTTTTCCCCACTTCCCCCACCCCATTTTCTCATTAAAACCGCCGACACCATTCTACCAATCATAATGGGCCATTTTCTGATAGATAATTTACATATGTTTTTATTGGATAATAGCGAGAGTGTTAACATTAAATAGTTGACTTAATACTCACCTTGCATTGAAGCAGAAAAAAACATACACATTTACAAATTACAACAGTATTGTCAGGGGCCCACTGGCGGTGGGAGGCCCCCAGGCACTTGCCTGTTCGATAATCCGGCCATATGTCTGAGCTATTGTTAACAGATCTTTTTTCAACACTTGGCCATGAAACACTGTAGGCATTTCAGAGTTGTGGCCTCTTGGTGGCCCTCCTTATCTGGCTACTGAGGTTTGGAGAAGGGCCAGCTCTAAGCAGATTCTGGGTGGTTCTGTATACCTTTCCGGTTCTTGGCTACTGTTTCTTCATGGCATCAAGTACAAATTTCTGTTTCCTTTATCTTACAAGTAGGGGGAGCCAGGGGCTGGTTGCCACATGGGTAGGTTGCTCATAACCATCACTCTAGAGGGCGCCGAGAAACCAATGTAATCCCACCTTTTCTTCTGAGGACACCCATTTTGTTCATTCACCTGAAAGTCACAAAACAGTGAGGTGAGCATTGCTTTCAAATATTTTATATCACACTACGTTTGGGATAAAATTTGGTTACATTGGGGAATTGAAAACATGTAAATGGTTGTGATTAAAGGAAGGACAATTTGCTACGTAATGTCAGATTGGAATTATAAAGTCTGGTTGAGATAAGTTGGAAGATGGTACAAAAGTATGAAAGAATGCCAGAGACAAAAAACACCAGATGTAATACTCAGAGCAGTGAAGTTGCTGAATCTTCTAAACAAAACCACAATAAGCACAGCTATGGATAAACACGATAAACTTTATATCTATCAGGAAGATCAGTGCAGAGGACATACCGAGAAGAAAGACAGTACCAACAGCATCAGTTGTATACATTAAGAACAGACAAATCTTTAATTTTGAGTTGGAGAGGCAGCAAGTGGTATACATATCTTGGCTCAAATGGCCTTGCTTGTACAAGCAAGTTTAGCAAAGCGAAAGTGGGTACCTTTTTTTGACACCTTGGCAGAGGTTATTCAGAAACACAAGTTTGGACCAGGGTATTTTTGGAACATGACTGAAACTGGTGTGAAAAATGTTCACAAACCAGACAATGGGGCAAGAGGAGGCTTCAAACTAATTGGCATTCTGACCTCCAGAGTAAGAGGGGCAACTGTTCCCCCAGTTACATTTCTGCAACCATTATATTTCCAATGGACCACAGGGGTGCAAAGGAGCTCCACCGAATTTGCTTTTAGATGTCAAGGACAGTCCCACCCCCAGACAACAGTGAAGACTAGCAACAGCAGGCCCCTGTTAACCAATTAATCCAGTACTGTGTCTGATTTTCCTATCCCCATTTCCAAGAAAAGAACAGAGATACTGACAAACACCCCATCAAGGAAAGATTATAATACTACTGTGAAAAGTGGAAAGAAGAGGTTCCCAGGTGAAAAGTGAAAGTGAGACATTTTTCCCAAGTGAAAAGTGGAAGGAACTGGTTGTTCCCAGGTGAAAAGTGAAAGGAAGAGGTTATTCCTAGGTGAAAAGTAGAAGGAAGAGGTTGTTCCCAGGTGAAAAGAAAAACCTTGTGGAAGGAAGAAGTTGTTCCCAGGTGAAAACTGATCCCCTGAAAACGATGACTGCATTTAGGATAATAAAAACTTCTTCTCTAGATGAATCTTCCAAAAGAGGAATGCTTTTTAATTCGTATGCACAGTCATTTTTCAATGTTCACACTAAGGAAGTATGGGTGCAATGTTACTGCGTACTACTACAGATTTTTGTTTGGGACATTAACCCTCCTATCAGCTGTAGGCCCAAGTACAAATAGTTAAAGATAGGTAGGTACTTTATTTATCCCCATGGTGAAATTGCGACGCTACAGCAATAAATTTCCTAAATTACAAAAAAACATAAAAAAAATAAATAAATCACATAACAACAAGAAGTACATACATGCAGGACAATGGTTAGGAAGAAGTGCAAAAAAGTGCAAAAACAGAGTGCATTGCAGGTAATAGATTTCTGGCTAGTAGAGACCAGTGTTCTAGCTCACAGTGAGGCATTGTGAAGTCTGATGGCTGATGGCAGGAAGGGCTTCCAATAGCACTCCTTCCGACACCATGGGGTGATCAGTCTAGCGCTAATGAAGCTCTGCATTCCCTCCACCGTGTCATGACTCTCACAGTGCTCCCAGCTATATCCAGGTGAGAGTAAAACCCTCTGGAGCAGGTAGATGATAGCATTGTCCACTCTGATGAGAGGCTGGCAGGGGTTCCATAAAGGTACGGACCAGGGGCCTGAGGTGTGAGAGGACTTAGCCGCTCCAGGGTCTTCATGACATGGGATGTTGGAGCAACCAGCCTGAAGTCATTAAGGGCAGAGGGGTGTACCTTCTTGGGCATTGGGACCAGGCAGGAGGTCTTCCACATCACTGGGACCCTCTCGAGGCTTGAACAGGTTGAACAGGTTGAACAAATGCTGAAGTACAGACAGGTGGTGGGGTGGTAGGATTAAAGATACAAAAATGTAAATTAACATATAGTTACTAATTTCTTCATTTATTACAATGGCTTTCTAATAGTATTTTTTTTTAAATAGTAACCTGCCTGCAACAAGGTATTGTTTTTGTTCTGCTATGATACCCAACGATGGACAGGCATACAAGAATAAAACGGGTACAAAAATGGACGTTCAATTAAATAAATATAATTATTTTGTTCAGGATATATCGGATGTGTAATCCGTTAAAATGGTAATAGATATAATTGAGACAACCCATATCATGTGACAATCAACTCTGTGATGGGGCTGGATGTCACACTGTTTAACCATTTATAAAAACATATTGAAGTGAGAAGTTCATACCTGAATGATTTTCATTTGTACCTAAGATTATGTTATTTCATATGGGATCAAAACACAGCAGGGTATGATGCATGAGGCAATTGAAATATAAGAATCAGTGTGACTGCCAGCCCTGGTCTCCTCCTACCTACATTCTTAATTTCTGGTTTGGTGATGAATAAAATACTCGATGACCAAAATATGTCCCTGTAGAGCTCTCTATACCAGAGGCAATCCTTTCCATTTAGATAAAAATGGGCTCTTCCACCAGATGTTGGAACTGCTGTATATGTTGTTTCACCAGAGCAAATTGCAGTTCACAAGAGCTACCTGAAGATATGCTATTTGGGTGCACAAAAGTGCTTGTATGAGGTCAGTTTGTAGTGTTGTTGGATAATTGCGAGACTGATCAATGATTTTTGGAGTGCTGATCATCCATCTGCTTTGTCTTAAAAAAAATAACTCTGGAAAGAAAATTAGCTATGTATGAGTTCTTTAAAACCTGCCAGAGAGCAGATGGCTTGGTGTAGTATATGAGGCTTTTACTTTTCAAATGCGTTTTTCACCATTTTTCCCCTGGAGAGAGGACATGTGTAAGCCAACAAGGAATCAAAGAGCAGAAGGACTTCACATCTAAGAGCAGAAGAACTATGCATCTATAAGCTGAACAACTACACATCTATAAGCTGAAGGATTACAAATCTAGGAGCTGAAGGACTACACAGCTCTATGCTAAATGACTAAACATCTAAGAGCTGAAGGTCTGTACATCTTTCTGCTGAAGGATTACACTATATGCACATCTATATGCTGCAGACTTTTTGGATAGTTTGAGGCATAGGCAACAGCTTTAAAGAATATTTTTCTAATCGCTTTGTTATTTTTCTAATCGCTTTGTTATTTTTCATTTTGTATAAATTGGTAATACCATGAAACAGCAATTAAGAGTTTATTATTTACTTATCCATACAGTCTTATTCTTCTTCTCATTGTTTTTACCCATTAACTAGTGACACTGTCCATGTTAGTTAACAACAATCTGTTTAATAGATTTGGGAATGTTTATCTCATTCTCGTTGCAGATGATTCAGCTATTACATGAAAAAGGTGAAATTAAAGTATGTTTAATTATCTGACTTATTATCTGATTATCCAAGATCCTGTGCCACATATCCATCTCAAGAACACATGCAGGAGAGGTTCGGGCATGCCAACCAGCACCTGCTGAAGATTGCAGAAATGATAAATGTAATTTAACAGCCTGTGATCCCTCAGTAGGTGCTGGAGGTCGAGAGAGAAGCCGGGCAGGAGAACGGCGAGAGGCAGAGAACATTCAGAAAACCAGCGGACCGAGGCTGGATGGAAAAAAGGAACGGTCAAACGATGTGCCGGCGTAGCAAGTCCGTCCGTATATTGAAAGCTGGAATATTTATTTTCTTTCTTTTGTTTGTTTGTTTAGTTTGGTTTTGTTTGGGGTAAACCCATGAGGGGAATCCCTGAAGAGCATTTTTTTTCTTTGTAAAAAAAAAATCACCGTCAAAAGAGCCAGAGAACCCGGAAGTAGTGTCGCCGATTATTCCTGAGTATTATTTACTTATCTACTTCAGTCTCTTTTATTCCATAATGAAGCTGACTGGCAGCTGCCCAATTCCAAAGCTCTCAGAATAATGTCTCTATATGGCCTATCTTTATGATCAGTTCTGAATGAGACTCTGTGAATAATGTGTTATTTTCTGCCTATGGGCCACGGTTGGCTTTTGAGACATCTGGTCTGCCTGTCACTAATTCACCACCAAAAGGTTACTGCTTGTCAAACGTTATCAAAAGGGCAGAGAGGACACCAAGACAGGTTCAACCACAAAGGGAGTTTGTTCCATCTAGCAAATAATTCTGAGCCACCCTTTTCTTGCATTTATTTACCTCAGTGTCTCACCCCATATACTGAAATTCATTAACCAATCACATGCCACTAAGATATTTGCTTAGAGACAGTGCTCATGAGGGTAGCGTAGCGGCTGAGGAACAGGGCTACTGGCAGAGGTTGTAGGCTCAATTACCAGGATTGTAACTGGTGTTGAACCCTTGGGTTGCTTTCAGTCAAGTAAAATTATAAGGTATGTAGGGATAAGAAGATTGGCTACACAAATATATAATGTAATGGACTCCTTTGAGAGGACGAAAATTAGTATAATGACAAATGGCATTGGGCACCATTGACCATTGAGTATGGGGCACCAATCTTCCTATCCTGGAAGATTATTGAAGCATGCATACTATGGTGAAGTCTCAATTCAAAGTCAATTAATGTTTTACGTATTATGACAGACACAACATTGGCTGTATCTGATGGCTGCAAGCAGGAATGTTTTTTATGGTTATTTGTTGGCCTAGTAATACAAATTTTATGCCCCACAGTGTTCACTGGCAGATGATTGCTGGAAGCAGGCCTGTTATTAATGTGTACTGTAAAACAGTTAGACGTGCAACATTAAGGCCTACCTTTGTTTGTGTTAATGTTTGATTTCAAATGATTAATCAATTCTACTTATATAGGCTAAAAAAGTTAACCGGGCTAGATCACTAAGTGTTGTATTTTTCAATATTGTTGATTGTGTGGTTAAAATTAATGGCATAATAGGTGCTGGTAGAAATAAGATAGGTTGACACTGCCCTGTAATTGACTGTTTATTTTATTTATAAGGGACTGGCAGACTAAATTAGTAAATTGTACTCTCTGTTTTTCCCCAATGAAAATAATTATATAAGCATATAGGTGATTGATTCCAACCTCATTAGCCCGAAAGAGGGTCTGAGTAGGCCATGTTGTTTGTGTACATCACGGTTTAACTAAAAGTAATTTGGCGGCATGAAGTGCTATTTCTTCCAATCTGGCACTCAACCTAAAATAAGTTTGACGCCCCAGCTTTAGATAATTTGCTGCTAAGGTTTTCTCTGTAGGGACCGTGCACTTCAAAAGTCCAAACAAACTACATTTCCTTCTCTCTGACACTAAGAAATGATGTCCACCACCACCCCTGGGCTGCTGCATTCAAACTCAAGCACGCCATGACTCACATATCAATATAAAACCATATTCTCATTCGACATTCTCACATTTATCATCCTTTTTCTCACATCCCCCCAAGGCTGCACATTGAAAAATACAAAAGCTCTGCAGAGACTAAGGCTTTGAGGCCTTCAACACTTGGATACCCCTTAACCACGGGTAGTGCTAAGGCTTCAGAGTAACATTACCTTATAAGGATCTGATAGAAGTTGGAGGCATGCACATGGAAACTAGGACTCTAAACTCAATCAGTCACAGAAGACATGGAAACTGACATCCCTGAACTCAATCAGTCACAGAACCAATGGAATTTAAGATTTCTGAAGTCAATCAGTCAAAGAACACATGGAAACTAAGACCTCTGAACTTTTTTTTGTTATGTAGTAGCAGCAGTTTCCTGTTTGGACACTTGTGAAAGGCTGAGGCAGATGCTGCCCATTACTGCCAGGCGCACTCTGCTAAATCCAGGACTGCGGAAGCACACTGCCACTAACACAAAATCACAGCTCATCATGGCCTTGAGCGTCCTGCAGCTAGGCAGAGAAGAAGTAACTTTAAAAATTCAGGAAGTGCAATTTTGCATTGTGATTCGGTTCTGTATGCGGAGATGGATACAAATCAATAATGAGTTATAACACTGAGTGTTCCTTTTAAGAAGCACTGTTATCTCTTAGGCCCAGTGCAAGTGGGTGGAACTGCTGATTCTTAGGTAAACAAAGTAAGGCATCAGGCCAAACGAGGATGTTAGCCCCACCACCTCCCACTGTGTTGTTAGACTGTATCCTTCATCATTCTTTATGGGTTCCCTCTGAACAAGGCAGCAATTGAATTGGAGGTAGTCAAATTGTTCCACTGGTGTAAGCTGTAAAATTATGTGGAACCAAGAAAAGGCCCAGCGATGGACAAGAGAGAATTGTGTGTAGGCGGGGAATGGCGAAACCTTAAGTGGGCCGTAGATTCAGATTTATTTCTTTGGACGTTTTACCCACAATTCCTTTCCTTTTTGCACAGAAAGGAAGCTGCACAGAGCAGCGGCACAAACTGATAAATATGATGAAATAATAAAATTTTAAATAATAAATAATAAGTTCCCAATATTTGGAATTTAAAAGCTAGTCCATTTAAATTATTTTGATAATTAGCAGTTGTCATCTCTATCTCAATAAAAACAAGCGTTCTCAATATTTGACTTTTTTAATATACATATCGGCTGAATTCTTATCAAAATATAATTATAACAGGAGAGTAGAATGTGTGCAGAACAGGATAAACATTTAAAAATCCATTGTTCGGGTCAAGTCTCAAAGGGATCCAGGTGGGAAGCGGCTAATTCAAGACTCAAAAACCAACCAAAAGTACTTTCCTGCTCTGCGTAGCCCTTATTAAACCACACCACAAATGCAATCTAATGAATTGCTGCATCCTAAGGATCTTACCAATTTATAAGATATTTCTAAGAAAAGAATTCCAAAAGTTCCCAGAAGTTCTCAAAAGCCTGTTTAATGAACCATAATGATGCTAGATCACGCACCTGGGGCAGGGGATGCAACATTAAACACTGCTCACAAGAAATATACTTTAATTTGTATTAGAATCACTCCTAATTTAAATGTCTAAAACATGTACATAATTTATCAACATCAGAATTCATTCAAGCATATAGTGCCTGCAATGTGTTCATGCAGCATCTTACATGTGCAATAATTCTAAAGAAGAATAGGCCAGATGCTACATGAACATGACAGGCGGATAATGCAGACTTGGTAAATCAGACCACTGTCTCGTTAGTGCTATCAGTAGAATAGGTTTTACGCACACTACATCTGGTAGTACTGCCAATAATGACACAGAGCTTAATGCATAACTAATTAAAATAACAAACACACATTCCCTTGAAAAGTGAAAGTTGAAACCATTGCTTTAATTTGGTTGGAATCAATCAATTAAATCAATTATCTAATTAAATATAAAAAGGCCTGCATATGATGATGAGATGTGATCATGATAATAATGGGGATGAAGAGAAATATTGTTATTCTTGATTTAATTGATTTAATATGGTCCATGCACAAATTCCTTAGCTGTGCTCGTTGAGGTTTGTTTGATAATTCTGCAGCTTTGAATGGATGGAGTTAATTAAGAAATTGAATGACCATGACACACGTTTTTGGCAACCCAAATGTTAGACACCAATTGGAGCATAACAATTTTACTGTATGCCCCAGAGGCATGCAAGGTTCAAATGAGTTTTTTTGATTGAGGAAGTGGATTAGCATTAGCATTGGCAGTGGGTGTCATTTCCTGGCAGTCCTACCATGTTTGTAGACATTTCGCCTACATTTCAAACAGAAGATCTTCTGGCTGCCTGGTGGAATGAATACCAATTCAGTGTGGGGGAAAAAAATAAATTTTCATACTAAAGCTCAGGAGCTGGCATAGAGGAATACCTGGGATCAATATAAAGTGTAATTAAATTTGCTTCAGAGAGGTGACAGTCTATTTTTAATAAAACTGGATAGTACAGTATGGAACAGTATAGTGTAGTATAATGTGTTTTCTGAATCTTTTCTCAAAAAAGTGTTTATAAGGAACAAATTGTTATATACAGTATATAAAGTAATATGTTCATCTGTCTCTGAATTGATGTATAGTAATCTCTTTCACAGATGAACGTTTGACGTTGTTTAACGTCATGCATCAGTATTCCTCACACATAGATGAGAATTATTCAACTTTTTTTTGCATTGCACAGATTACAGTGTGTAGAGGAATATACTGTTCAACAGTGTCGGAAATGGATAATACAAATTATTAGTTACAATCATTATGCAGATCTTAATATATGTTTACATAAGTATTCGGGCAATTATCAGTTGCAGGTGTTATTTTCAGAATAAACAGAATATATTTAAAAATGAGAATGGCTTAGACAGAAAATACAACATTATATTGTTTGAAGCACACTTAAATATTTACCCCAATCTTGACCGCTTAGCTACAAACTACAAACATGCCCTTCCTGTAAAACCAGCATACTCTACCCAGCCAAACTTTAATAATAAGCTGTTGTTAGAAAACAGGATAATGAACAGAATACTTCCTGACCCTCTCACAGAGCCATAAAAAGCACCCTTGATTCTGAGCCTAACACATGTCGACCTGCATCATATTGTTTAAATCAGTGCGGGGGGTCATTACACTCTCCCTTCTGCATTTTTAGGCAGGCAGCCGGACTTATGCACTGTAGGTCTCTTTCCTACATAGCATGTTTTAGTATTCTCATCTCTCAGCACAAATGATAATATCTGGAGTATCAGCAATGTCCAAGACATTGATCTGTAATGAGTCAAATTAGTAAGCCTCTCTAGGTCAAGGAGGCCCAGTCTCTGGTCAATTACCTTTTACTTAATTTACTTAGGGTCAGTAGACACAGATAACAATGATTTGGGCTTCACTGGAAGTTAATCATGAGAAAAGCTTGTTCTTGTGGAAGAAATCAATTTTGGAATAGGAATAATGTGCTAAGACAAGAGGGATATTGTCCGATTATTGTTTTTTGGCACCTCCAAAGTTCCAAAATGATTAAATAACAAAACATAATATTTTAGTTTATCTATATTTAAAATTATAATTTCCAATAAGTGGTTTCTTTAAAAGTCCTGCCAAGAAAGGAGTATAGCTTCGAGCTCGAAACTGATTATCCTGGCAAGGGTCATGGGGTCCCAGCAGGCATAGGGCGCAAGGCAGGGATACACCCAGGACAAAACACACACACACAGGGCAATTTAGCACAGCCAATGAACCTAACCAAAAAGTCTTTAGACAATGGGTGGAAATCGGAGGGCCTGGAGGAACTTGCAAACTCCACACAGACAGGCACCCCAAGTCGGGACTCGAGCCTGGGACCGCTGCCGCTGTGAGGAAGTATCGCTAACCAATGCACCACTACCCTCTAAAAAGTTGTATGTATCTGAAATTCCAATGTCAGAAGCATTACAGATGGAAAAACATAAAATTGAATCACTTTAAAACAGCATAAGCTATGCACTCAGCGTACGATTCAACTCATCTGTCCTCTTTGTAGTGTAGTAACACCCAACTGCCGAATGCATAAGGATGCTACTGTGAAGCATTAGCCCAAGATAAACTATAACCCTAAATATAGAGGTTATGTTATTCCATTAACATCTTCACCAACAAATTGCCAAGCACAGACAAAAGCATGCGATATTTCCAGGTTGCGTAATTCAACCATAAATCCAAAATCCTTATTTATCATTAGCGGGGAGTTCAAAGCAAGAAGAAGACATGCATGTGTTACCATGGGGCAATAGTCAATCACTGCTAAAAATATATTTGAGGAGACAATCTTGTGAAACTCGTACACAAACAACAGTAACGATCCTATAATAAACATATATTTGAACTTGAATAAATGTACAGACTTTATTTACGGGATATAAATTTGCAAAGAAAATTCATTTATTCTTCTCAAATTTCTAATTGGACCCATATAAAACTCTGGTTTCTTCTCAAGTCACCCTTTGCTCATTTAAGCCATTAGATGCCATTTCACTGGCAAAATCACATGTTTAAGACATCAATAACATTTTACTGTCTAATAAATAAAGTAAGTATTTCATTGGAACTATTTTTACAGGACAGGTGAGTGAAATACAGGAATAGAGGAACAATACTTTATAATAGCTATTACATCCTTGAAAAATCCATGAAAAACCATGGCCGCCAGGGCACGCTTCAGTTGTCACACTGGTGACCTTGAAGTTTATCTCTCAGACCTTCCTAGACCTCTTCTTATAATGCAATGAATTGCACCTGAGTGATTGAAGGATTGGTTTGCAAGCACACAGATGTACCAGTAGCAGTAGTAAATGTTGCTGTCCTTGGTGCTGATCGACAGCAGGATTCAGCCTGGCACCCTGGTGCTCTCTGTCTGCCAGCTGGATTCAGTCTGACACCACCGCATATGTTTGTCATTGAGAATTCAGGCAAAATATTCAATATACAATATTTAAGATAGGATCGCTGGAATTCTGGTTCCCTTAGCTCTGTCCGAGTCTGACCAGTCTACTAGATGTACACCTGGATTGTTCGCATATAGAATCAGAGAAGTTTTGATATTCCAGGTTTATGCCATTTATTTTAAGAAGCAGATAATGTCTGAAAATGCACCAAAAAAAATCTGTAATTAGCAAAAATGGAAGGGTATAATTCAAATGGAGCGTTCTGAAGGTGTAGCGTCATAATATGAATGAGTTTGTTGAGTCAGGTTATTTTTTTGTTACGTTTTATTGCATTTTTGGCAGAAAGTGTCTTGTTTTTTGTTTTGTTTGGTTGAGTTAGTTTATTTTGTGTTGCATTTTATTATATTTTTTTGGCAGACAGTGCCCCATGTTTTGTTTTGTTTGTGGTTTTGGCAACACGTTGCGGCATCAGTGTCTGGCTGGTGGTTCTGCTGCTGGTCTGAGGGACAACCGAGCCAATTTTGCGTTGACAGAGGGCACCTTGACAAGGACTGCAGTCATTCCAGTAGCGGACCATACAAAGCATAAGGGTAAATTCCGCAATCAATTTAAGGGAAGAATCACAAGCCTCATAGCCCGCATGACAGGGCGGAGCCGACTGGAAAAGAGACATTTCCCCTCACTACTAGGCTACAGGAGCCCAGGAAGCAGACTGGAGATGCTGGCTAGCAACCAGCCTTGAGACACCCAGCTGATTTCAAAATAACCCAGCTGTGCTTCCCAGTCACAGTTGACTTTCAGGATGTGATTCTCACGTAACAGGATAACACTCAGGTGCACACAATTAAAACTATAGAGAGTGAAAGCAGAGCTGTAAGTTTATTTTTTTTCTTTTGGAGACTAGAAAGTGTTGTTTCCTCATTGCTTCAAATTTAAATTGTTTAAATCATTTGTGGGTGTAAGTCTTGCGAGTATTATGGCCGTGAATATTGTGGGTGTGTCTAGAAGGCTATGTTTTCATGTAATTGTATCTGTAATTTGCCTCAGATGATCATTAGATATAGTTGCTAATGAGCTGTTCTGTATATGGAAAGTGTGAGTTTGTGTGTCTTCCTAGGTACTGTAGGATCGACTTGGCTAAGAAATAGATTTGGTAGTAGATCTTTAGCATTCTATCAGCGTGTCATTCTAACCTCCTGTCACGGTTCACCATCACCTCTAACCCATTTGCACTGTTTTTTTCATTCTTTGTTTTAATTCGCCCTGCATCTCCCAACTTTTTTGTTTTCCTTATAACCCTGTCACTAAGGATTTGTGGTGGGGAGTCGTTGTACCTGTTTCCTTGTTAGCCAAGTAGTTAAAGTTTATGTTAATTTTGGAATACTACTAAGTCTCCTTGCTGTGCCTCGAAAGCCGCGTCTGGCCGGGAGTCACCCTGCTCTGGTGCCCCGCACCACGTGACACCTCCCCCTTTATTAGAAGTGAGGCATGGGTCCATCTGCTGGGCATTTGAGTGCTGATGAGGGACATGCCCACAGGAATCAGAGGGTGAAACCGTGATTACCAGATCAATTATATGATTTTACCCTCAGTGGATTCCGGTGGGCAGTCCTCATCAGCCTAATTTATGACCTTTTTCTCTCTTGATAAGGGGCAGGGGTTGGACTAAGAACAGAGAGAGTGCACAGCAAGAAGATGTTTGAGAAAACAGAACCACAAAACGTAAGCCTGCAACACTCGAAGAGCTGAGTGTAGCATGGTCAGGCAACACACAGGGAAAAAAAATTATTTTGTGTAGAATGTTGTTTTGCTATCTTATTTTTGAGGCAAAACTGTGAGCGGCACAACTTGAAGATTCAGTTTGTTTGGTTCTTTATTATTTTCACCTTTTAATAAATCTATTTGGAGATGGTTTTTATACTAGCAGATCATTCCCTACAGGGTGTCCTGGGGATTTTCCTCGTCATCCCCAAAACTGTTACTGAGAGGTGTTCCTCAGAGTTTGGTCTTGGGTCCACTGCCATTCGCCTTTTAATTCAAATCTGTTGCCCCTGATGCACCTGATTCATAAGTTTTCGCCAACAACCCCACCTGTACACCACCCCCGCTTGTGCACACACTGACACAGTTTTTCCAGTGCAGAGCCTCTGTAGGATGTACAGACTGTGCTGCACTGCCATCACAAACTGGATAAGTGCTTAAGAAAAAAGACCTAATACATTGATTTATTCATTTCTGTTCACATGCCCAAAACAAGTACATTGAAAACAATGATACAATATGTGTTTGTTAACTGTAACCTGGTAGGAACCTATTAATTATCAAAAGTGGTTTTTAATTATTCAGAAATAATCAATAATAATAATCAATTGTAAACAAAGTATGTGGTGTTGTAACAAACAACTGGTTTCTTTCGCTGGATTAATAATTAAGGAAATATATTTGAAATAAAATACTATGAAGAGGTCGCTTGACCAAACAATAATCTTTGACTTCCTAGATCTCTAGAATTGTTGCAGCAGGTTCACATGTTTACTGAGGTTACCGAGTACAAGGGTGCAGTGCAGCTGACAATCAGTTTCAACCATCAAGACATGAAAAAGTTGGCAAGATTGTAGACTTATCACAAAATGTAAAAGGTCAAAGGTCAGGTCAAAAGTAAAACATTTTATAACTGTAAATAATGGGTCTACAGAAATGAGAAGGGCATCTCTTGCACTCTTATGATCTTCTCATTTTGTTCCTATTTCACCAAATGCAAAGCATCAATATTTTACAGCGCCCTTTGCCATAGAGGCAAATTGTATTGTCCACAGAAAAATGTAAATTTTGTGTACCAAAAATGGTTCTAAAAGCACTGTTTATGGACAGTAATGCAAAATAGACAACAGCAACTCTTTCCAGGACATTCTGTGATATTTAACTGTACCCTCATTTTTGCTCGTTAGTACGGTAATTTGCATATGGTTAATTTGCAATCATTGAATCATTGAACTTTTTTGCCTCTGAACAAGCCCCAATGTTTCCAGAGGATATGTAATTTGAGATTCTCATAGTTCATTTAAACATAATTAATTTTGCTAATTATAATCCTCATTTTTATAGGGGTTTTATGGCATGATTATCTCCTGCCTACCCTGTGGACATGCGTTTTAGCTGCCATTATTTACTAAATCTCTCTATTAGTCATTTGAAGAATTTTAAGTCACACAAACTTCGAGTGCCTGTTTCCCTATTTGGACTATGGTCTCATACTGACCTCTGCGGGTATAGGAACAAAAACAATAAGGGCAGCCTAAGAACAACCTCAGACAAGGGCGGAAGTTCTCCTAATGAGCCACGCTGGTAGCTCGAGATGAGGCACACCTGTCTCCACTCTGGGCTCATCACAGCGGCCTTAAAGCCAAAAATCAGGGCTCAGAAGAGAGAACTGACTAAGCTGTGCTGAGCTCCTTGCTCCCTCGGACTTTGTTTTGTTTTTTTCTCAGACTCTGACGAAGAGGAGCACTGAGTCCACCCAGAAGAGCCCATGGGCTGCCTATCAACCATTATTAGGGACTGCTTCATTTGACATATGATGTTATTTGATGTTTACTCTATGTTAAAGTTAGTCTCTTGTACTTCTAGTGGTCTAAATGCATGATGCATCTGCTGTATAAAAAACAGTAAGACAAATAAGGGTGTATGTTATTCACGCCGTGTCTTAGCTGCCCCTCGGCCGTGTCAATAATGGTGATAACACATACCTTTCCATGTCTTACTGCTTCAATCTCCCTTTCAATCATGGCAACAACTCACCATGGGTCTCCAGATAACCATGTTAGGTCAGGGTTGGACTCACCGGCTCTCTGAGGCAGGTCGGTGAAATAAACATACAGTAAATACGGAAGTGAAAGAGAAGGCCTTGTCTGGGCCACTGTTGCAATAACTTCGTGCCAGCTACCAACACGCAACCAATCCAATTAACGGTGACTGCAAACAGATAGGGTATCAGTTCAAATCTCACCCTAGCTGTTGTATTCTTGAGCAAGGTACTTGACCTGAATTGCATCAGTGAATATCCAACTGCACAAGTGGATTCACGTAGATCGTTAGCTGTGTAAGTCGCTTTTGATAAAAGTGTCTGCTAAGCAACTAAATTATAAAAGAAATAGCGGTGATAGAACCCAATGCAAGGTTTAATATAATTCCCGCAAATAAAAATTTTCATTCTAAAATAAATATTAGAATGAAAATTCTTGTATGTAATACGTATTAAGAATGAAAATTAATAAGGGGTTAAAACGAAGAAGCCAGGGTTTGAATGCCTTTGAGTACATGGAGTGTGATTCCGTTTTACAAAAGGTGTTTATCCCTGGATTGCGACACAGGCTAATCTGACATGGGCTGAGAGACTTCTGCCTATCGACTGACAACCTCTCAAATGTGACAGGAGGGCCAGGATGGCACGCAGCGATCCAGCTGTGATGGGCATCAGCATGCAGTTCCATCGGCGGGAAGGATCTGTCAAGTTTGCATTGATTAGCTGCTTGGCATGGAGGGGGGGGTGACTTTTGTGGAAAAACATTCAGAATCTGCTGAAAAGTGCACTTATCCTTCCAAACAGGAATGGACGCCAATATTTAATTTGAAACGTTTTTCAATGATGAGTCTTCACTATGCAATCAGACAAAATCCCATCTCCAGCACAAACAGCTCAACCCTGAAATGTAGCATTGAGTTTTGACATTTGTGTAAATTTGTCAATGTTGAGTTACAAACTTGCCGAGAGGATCACTGCCTGATTGCAGTGTTGACCTTGACATAAATAGTGCAACGTTTTAAACCAAAAAGGCTATACCTTGTCTACCAGGAATCTAATAACCTGGTTGGCTGAAGTGGTTTCAGAGCTGTCATGGAATCAAACAGCTTTTAATAACTTATCTAACCAATGCTATTATTAGACTACTCAATAATCGCCCTCTTGTTATATATGGATCATTTGTTTTATTAGTCCTGCATTCACTGAAGTCTAGATCAGTCTCTCTTATCAGCTGTAATTCTCCAAATGTTCAATTATCACTGAAACAAGATAAGTTTAACACATTGTTATAAATAGAAACATACACGTTAATGCAGTCATTGGGCCTATTACAGATTTTTTATTCCGCGGGTCACTGTTTCTCTCGGGTGATAAACGATGGTGAGATGGCTTTGTTTTGTAACTCAGAGCCGGGAATCATGAGTAAAAACCTCAGGGTTTCAATAAAACACAGCTGCCCATTTTATAAATGATGGCGCTAAATACACACTGATCCACAACATCCCAAATAAATAATTAATTTGCATTTGTATGGGTCATTTTTTCGGTACAACGTTAACATTCTGGCATGATTTGATAGCTTCCCCTGACCCTGGGTTTATTCATATGGTCATTAATCCCCAAAGTTCACACAACTGGTTTTCTTTTGTAAAGATTGATCGAGTATTTCAAAATCTATACTCTTTTATTACTATTATTAAAATTATCTGCTTTTGCATAGAATTGATATCATCTTAATAACCGTATTCATAATTACAATAAGATTAATTTAATGTATACTGCACTCTCTCTTTTATCAGTTTACTGAGTACTTCCTGCTGAGTCAATCAGACAATTCCGGCTCCTTGTTCTGTGTATTTAATCTGCATTGCTGTGTTTAACTGGCTTGTGCTGGTAGAGAAGCCCCCACCCCCCTTTTTTATTCCTGTAATTCTACTTATCACAAGAGGCTTACAAGCACAGCAAAATATTTTTATTATAACCCCCCCCAGATGACAACCCAAAACCAGCTTGCATACATTATAGCTTCGGTGACGCTTACAAAACCACTCTTTTTTGTTTTGTTGCTCTGTTTAGACATTTTTTTTCTAGGTGGGATGGATAGTGCAGTCAAATGAGTGCTCTTTCAGAGACATTAAGACGTGACCTTTTCCCAAGGAGATTTTGTTCTGGTGAGGCTCTTGAAGCAGAAAAACTTATTTGAGATTGCGGTTTACATCAATAAAATGCAAGAGTCAGCTTGAAAGCTCACCAGCCCCCTGAGTTTCTCCCAGTAACCTGTCACGAAAATGTATCTTATTCCTTTAGCTTTTGGGGGCTCTCTGAATACCAACATTTACAAAAACAAACAAATGGTCTATTCCTTCCAATGTGAAATTTATATTATAGCAATGTTCAGATATGGTTAAACCCTTATCCTGACACTCTGTGACATAGGAATTCCCAATCACAACTTTTTGTTTTTGTTTGTACAATTTACATTGTAGTGCCCATCTAGTATAACTATATCCTCCCCTCTCCCCCTAAAACAATTCTGATTTGTTTCCTAGTATTCCGTTTTCCCAGCCATCATGTTCTTTGTGAGATTGTGAAATTAAAAATTCTAATCCAAAATTTTGTACAAAAAAGATAGGTTATACCAACACCAGAGTTATAAAGCTTAGTTAAGTTGTAAAGAAAAACAAAATAAACCTGTATGTTACTCAATTTTAGCCAAATATCATATCTCATGAAACAATGCTTGGATCTTTCTTTCAGCACTGTGTATGAATTAAACAAACCTTTGACATTTTTACATTTTGGTCGCTTAGCAAATGCATTTTATCCAGCATGACATACACTGTTCACAATTTCTACATTCATCCACTTATACAGCTAGATATTTTACTAAAGCAATTCACGTTAAGTACCTTGCTCAAGGGTCCAACAGCTGGGGTAGGACTTGAAGCAGCAACCTTTTGCTTACAAGCCTGTTACCTTAACCACCACACCACCAGCTACCCCTTTTACAAAGTGATGCATTTTATGTTTTACATAATCGCTACCAAATGTCACTGATATCGAACACAACAGTGAAATACATCCTTCAAGGATGTACACTTATGGCTGGAGAAAACTCTGTTTATGTCAGAAAAAAAACAGCATGTCAGGGTTTCTGTTCTGAGCTCCTTCTGGATGAAGTAACTAGAATTCTGCTCACACTTACTGCTTGTTTGTTGTTTTTGAAACCTGGGACGATGTCAGAACAAATATGCAGGGAATTGCATGGATAGTGTTTATACTTCGATCCAAGTCAGTCCTGCTCGGTCTACCTATTCAACCTGTCCTTGGTTGATTCAAGATCATCTGCATTTGTTTTTGCCATGAATTTTGATTTCAAACCGTACTTGATTGCAAGTTTTGGCTGTTTCTGTGAAAGTTAAAGAAAAAATCAATAAAGAAATTAATGCACCTGAATTCTAACCAAGTTTTCCAGTGCATGCTCATTTCAGACATTGCTGAGTCAAGAAAGGCATTGGCTCATGTCCTGTTTTGGCCTGGGCTGGGAGAACTGGCAGGGCTCTTCTCCGCTTGTTGCAAATGAGCATCGCTACCAGCTTCCCGGTACCTGCAGGCTGGCATGCAGATGGTTGTGCTTCTCCTCCAATGGCCGCTGAACCTCATTGGGTGGGCTGTGTTACCTGCAGAATGGAGAAAGAAATGGGTGGCTCAAAGGCAATTAGGATTAACAGACATTAGTCGTACTTCCTCACCCGAGTCATGTGTGGGGGTGGGTTTCTTGGAGTAGAGCCGAGATGCATTGGGAAAATTTATAATTTCTTATTGGGGCGAAAAAGTAAAACAATAATTCCAAATTAAAAAATTATGAAAGCAACTATTGAGGTTCATGGTGATGACAGTACCAATAGATCTTTACCAACAGTCACGTTATCTTTTCTTCTAAGATTATCATCAACTGAGAAAATATCAAAAAGCTCTTTTGTCGTTGTCAACAATGTCTCAGAAAGATGCCAAATGGGTTAGGTCTGTGAGTTTGTTGTCTTCTTACTGTTATCAATATTGTTTACATGACCAAGTGTGACATTGAGCAAACTGTGTTTGAATTGCTACTAAAGCATGAAAAAATATAAGGTATTGTAAATCACAGCAACTGGTTAGAATTCTAATAAACTGGTTCTATCAAAAGCTGGAACCCTGCTTCACAATTTATGCAAAGCTCCAACCCGATTTTTGTCTCAAATGACAATTATAGCTCATACTTTATGTATAACACTTCACACATATTAGTGCATTTTGCGTGATTTCCATAACAAATCTACAGTATTCACACAGAAAAACTATTTTTGAAAATGGCAAACTAAAATTTCCATTCACCCATCACCTGCGCAAACCTAATTGCTTAACTATTAAATTAATCTTTCTGAGTATTTGCATGAATATAAGAGGTCACAGCCAAACTCTCTCGTGTTGAAGAACAATGGAACAGCATGGAACAGAGAGAGCAAAAATCGGGAGAGGAAGATGAAGAGGGGGGATGAGAGGGAACCAGTGGCAGACATCTCTTCTCAAAACAAAATAAAACTGAAATTCTAGAATTGGCATGGGTAAAAATTGCTATGCATCTCTGAGAAGTTCAAATTAGAGTTTTATAAAATTGTTAAAAGTTTCCAAATGCAAACAATGCCAGCTTGTTAACCATTGTAAAGAAGATTGCACAGTGTGTGTCATTGGAAATTAACTCTCACTTTTTATGTCAATAAACATTTAGCCTTCATTTTTTCTTAATTTTTTTCACTTTAATCTCAATGTTTTGTACAAAGTACAATTTGCTATATAAACTTGTTCACCATCAATAAATCATACTTCATGCTTGTTCACACATCTGCGCCAGTCTTCTTTACTGCTGACAATTACATCACATCCTGACTAGGCCGATTCCTGACAGACTGTCATGAAAATCATTTTATCTTTCATAATGATGAACATATATTAGAGAAGTAATCAAAAATACTGTGGAGAGGAGTAATCACTGAAAATAAATACTTGATATTTTAAACTTGTCTGACACCAGAATACATAGTCTTTAATGAAGCCACTTTGTAAGGTTTCTCCAGCAGCCAAAAGCCAAAAGTTAGTCGAGGTGGAGGTGTAGCTAAACTCTTTCATATTTAATTTTGCTTAGCAATAAAAGCCTTGCGAAGCTAGTCGAGGTGGAGGTGTAGCTTCAGTTTTTCATAATTTATATTGCTTAGCACTAAAAGCCTTGCAAAGCTACTCCACAGCTACAATATTTCATGCTTATATAGTTTGGTCTGAGGCTGTCACCTTGGTAGTGTTTGTTTAGTTTCAGAGTGTATGGTGTGTTCTATTGATTTAGTTTAGTCCGAGGCTGTTGCATTGGTAGTGTTTGTTTAGTCTCAGTGTGTGTGTGGTGTGTGTGGTGTGTTCTATAGATTTAGTTTGGTCTTTGGCTTTCGCCTTCGTGGTTGTTTAGTTTCAGAGATTTTGGTGTGTTTTAGTTTAGTCTGAGGTTGTTGCTTTTGTGGGGTTTGCAGGGGTGTTTATAGGGAAATTTTAATCAAATTTAATTGGGGGGAGTGGCTAATTGTGACATTCCAGTGTATAATAAACTTTTTCACATATTTTATTTTCCATCATGTTCTTGTTTATCATGTCATATCATACTGTTTCATTATTAGTGTTATTAATATGGGCAACTTCTGTTATTAATTATTAATGTAATTATTACTCTTTTTTAATAGCCTTCTTAGTCTCAGGATGTGTCCCAGAGTCTTTTAAATTAGCTGCAATAAAGTATGATCAAGCTGTAATCACTTATAAAGAAACAATATTTTGACCGAAATTAAGAACTAAGAATTTTTGGCCAGTATCCAACCGTCCTTTCTTATCTAAAATATTACAGTATGTAGTAGCTTAAAAGTCATTGGTATTTTAAAATTCATATTATACTGTTGAACCATTTCAGTCAGGTTTGCGACCAGGACATCGAGACAGGACTTGTGAAGGTTGTAAAATATATTATTTTTGCATTTGACAACACCTGAGTGCTGCATTTTAATTCTATAGACCTCCATATCCTTTTGAAAAGACTCAAAACCCACATAAGCATAAAAGGGACTGATCTCTCTTGGTTGAGGTTGTATCTAGCAAATAAAATGAAAACTCATATTATTTGTTAGGGGTTAGATATGGTGATCCATAAGGTTCAGTAGTAGGTCCTCCTCTTTTCTCCTTACATATGCCACCTCTTAGTAGTATTGTTTGTAAGCACAAAATCAATTTGCAGATTACATACACAGTCATATGCAGATGACACACAGCTGTATCTGTTGGTGAGTCTGGCGGAGCATTCATCATTGCCTAGATTGGAACTGTGCCTGAAAGACATTGGATGTCTTTTAATATATTATTTCTGAATTCAGACAAAAAATGGTTATCTTGGGACTAAAAAGCCCATGTCCAAGATTAAAAAACTAGGTGCTGTACCTAAATTGAAATGTGATACATCAGTGTATATTTGTACACTGGATAAGATCTCAGGTTTATTATTGATCTGGATCTCACCTTTTCATACATACAAAATATATCACTACCAATTAATTCTACCACCTCAGAAACATTGCCAAAATTCTGAGTGAAAACTGTTTAATCTGGTCCCGCATTAATTTGGTGGGAATCTGTCCTGTTGTCACGGATCCTTCAGACCCCCCTACCAATTACACTTAACTCTCTCACCCTCTGGAGTAGAGATCACCCACACCTGTCACTTATCATTACATTAATCAACTCCTCTATATAAGTCAATACCCTTCCATTCAGTGTCTGGTCTCAACTTTGTGTACAGACTCACTTACCACAATCGCCAACGACTCCTGGCTTATCTTCCATATCGGTGTCAGTATTCTGTACGTAAGATTTCGTCAATTTTACCAAGTGCCATCACGTTATTACTTACCTCCTGTCTCTGTTTTGTGTTCGCGTGCCAATAAATACCTACTTGGGTTCAAACAACGTCTTTGAGTCAGAGTATACGTGACGCCTGTATATAAAATTTGATTGGGTTCAGCCCTTGCAGTGGAAAATTTATTTTCCACCTGTGTATGTGTATTTCAACTTTCCAAGGCAAAAAACCTTCAGACCTGTTGTCTGTTAAGTGATGTAGTCTTAGGTCAACTCCTTTTTTTTTTCTGACTGCATTCACCATGTCAAAAAAACAAATCCCATGTTGTGTTTCTCTTAGCAACATTAATTGTTCTATTGCTGTAAATCTGTGATGGGATGGTTTGAAATCAAAGGCATTTTTTGGCTTCTGCTTATTTACTGAGGGGTGTCCAGTCGCTATTGGAAACTGGCCATAGACAAGCACACATAAACACATGCAAAATAATTTTTTTAAAGCAATATCCCTTATTTAGATATGATTGTTTGCAGCTGTCATAATTTACATAATTGCTCTAAGTAGATAACCCGCAAAACGGAAATACACAACAGATTTTCCAGAAATGCATGCTAGCGTGGCTTGTTGGTGTTCTCAGTAAATCAGGCAATGCTATAATTTGTCGACTATGCTGAAATCGTGACATGGCCATGATTTTTGGGACAAAGACAGGGACCAGACTTGTGTTTTTTCTGTATCAGTGAATGATGGCTTATAACCCAAAGGGAAAGTTTTACATGTTTAGAAGAAAATGTAGAACTGTAGTACTCCCGTGTTTTAAGTATAGGCGTTAATCAGGTTAAAACCCAATTTTTAAAATTGTGGATGCACTATTTTAAAACGTCATGTTAAAACGTCATGTTTTATTTATTTATTTATGCTTAAGCATTTTGAACGGAACTGTCATCTGGGCATTTACGTCATTTACGTTTTTTTTTCATGCTAAATGCAAATCTAGAACAAATTTTCATTTAAAAAAATTGTGCATGTCTGTGATAAAAAAACAATGGTATCAAACGTGAAAAATTATTAATTTTAAGACTATACGAGGAAGGGGACTTGAATGTTATTGATTTTGAATGTACGAATGGAAGTTAAATCTGAAATTATTTGATAATTTCTCTGTGATATGGAAAGCCTGTGGTTTGCTGTCCGGCTTCCATCTCTAAAATAAATTGAGGAATACATTTCTTGCTCAGGTGTGACTTTAAGGCTGACTAATTACCTGTGAAACTTCCTGCATTTAACCAGCAGGTGTTATTATATTGTAAATTGGCATTCCAACTTAACTTCACTCCACATATCACACCTAAATGGCATTCTTGATCTCATGGATCATGGTTGAGTTTCCCATGGTGTCTTTCATGTTCTGGAGGAGTTCTGGAGTGCATTTAGAGGGACAATGAGAGACACTGTTGGATTGTGCTCTTCTGACATCAGCGTGGTTGCATCCTTCATTGGTTTTAATGCACTCACAGTGTCCTCTGCATTCCCTAAGTATTTAATGTTTGTGTGACAGGCTTTACACACAGTGCATGTTATGGTGGTTCCACTGGGTTAATTGCTCATCTGACGAAATGTGGTGATCGCAATAAACATGGTTAGGGGGGCAATTATATGGTGGGGCAAAAGGTTATACAACAATAAACATGGTTAGGGGGGCAAGTATATGGTGGGCCAAAAGGTTAGACAACAATAAACATGGTTTGATGTGTAAATTATATGGTGGGATGGTAGGTTATCTGATGGAATGATGTTATGGTTTGGAAGGTACTCTGTTGCTGGAACTGCAATTAAACCACAGTTGTTTACCAATTCCAACAAACAGGAATTTAGTGAAGGCAGAATTACCTAGAGACAGGGAGATGGTTTCTCTGAAAGGCAACTGAGACAGGAGGGTAAAAGCTTGGACCAATAGGGTGCAGTTAAACATTGTGATGATGCTGTGGCCACCTCCCATTAGAGGAAGGGCGGATATGTTTGAATTGTACAAAAGGCTGTGTGTCGTGGGTGTACGTTGGGTTGTTCTGCTTTTGTTGTGTTTACATAATAAAAGTCTTAATTTCCTGAAGTACCAAGTCTCCGTCTCCTAACCACAGTTTTTACGGAAAAGATTGAAAGCAATTATTGTCTGTTGAATTGGGAACCACAACAAATGGCGTCACGAACAGGATTGGAAAGAGGTTCCAGAGCTGATTAAAAACCAGCCGGAGGATTGCGGAGGAGCGGAGCAATGTCTGGGGGCGGACAGGTCTAGGCTGATCAGCTGATCTCAAAACCACAAGGTAAGCGAATTAAGATTATCACATGTAAATCCTTGTTGTGAGAAATAGATATAGTCAACAGGACCCGGAAATCACCTAGCCTGTTTTGTATTCTGTGCAGTCTCAACCTCTCCAAACCAAAGAATTTGTTCTTAAACAAATATCTGGAAGGGAGACTGAGACGTGGTTCTTCAGGAAATTTGCGCAAGCGATACTAACCATACGGGAATAGGACAAGGTTTAATACAGTATAGTTTTAGTGGGTTAAAGTGGGCACGGTGTGAACACCTAGGACCTAGGGGGATAAGATATTGTACCCTAGCGTGTAAGGAGAACTACAGTAGGATCTGCAGGAAGGAC